>UYYA01004248.1:0-137223 GCA_900624975.1 Angiostrongylus costaricensis
A
The DNA here is from genome assembly GCA_900624975.1 of Angiostrongylus costaricensis. NCBI lineage: Eukaryota > Metazoa > Nematoda > Chromadorea > Rhabditida > Metastrongylidae > Angiostrongylus > Angiostrongylus costaricensis. Next base: position 2 of record UYYA01004248.1, read on the forward strand.
TATATATATATATATATATATATATATATATATACGTTTGTGCTTGGTGTGTCTGTTTGTGTGTTAAGATGTCGTCGTCTTCGTTTGATGCTATTTGAAGCCAGCGTTTTCCTCTTTTCCTTCATATTCATGACCACAGCACACATCATCGCACTCTTTTCTTCAGACCAATATAGCGGATTTATTACGGTGGTTTGAACTGCTAATACATGACAATCATTCTCGTTTTCAAAGCAGGATATCAGTCATGACGTGGCTTCTTTTTTTCTCCTTATCGCACGAGAAAGCGTCGTAGTCTCTCGCAAGCGTTCAGCACTAATCAGAGGTTTGGTCAAGTTCGTCGTCGCCACACCAACAGTCGATGCGACGTCGGTCGTCGGATCGCATCACGTCGCAAATGTCGCGTTTCATCGTCTTCTGTTTCCTCTCCTCTTTGTTCTCGTACACAATCCGCACATCGAATCGTTAAAGGTGGTTTATAAATAAAAGTTTCATATCCAGTTAGACTTCGATCGTCTAGAATCCGTTATCTATCGTGTTACTGAAATGACTAAAAATTTTTCCACATCCCATTTGTTTTGAGTCGGTCTTCAGCAATCAGCTTTTGTAACCTTCTCAATAGAATAATCCACTATATTTTTCGATGTGATTAAGTTTTTTTTAAAGCCTTAACAAAATTAAGTATTCACGCTCCCGGTCTGATAGTAAAGTCACTGTGTGTACTGTGGAAGCATCCATGAAATCCGTGCACCATTTCGTAAAAGTGACATTTGAAAGTACTTCGAGACGATTTCTTCTGTGCTGTTCGCAAATGGCAAACCAATGTTTTTTGCTAAAGTTTTCTATGCTGACGTCAATTGTTTGCTTTCATCGCTTTATTGTTTTCTCTATCTCTTTTTCTTCACCTATTACCTCCTCTTACACCATAATTTCCCATTCTGTCGAAGTGTGAAAGATTAACAAAGGAAAAACACATATGTCATTACCCATAACTTTTCCGAAGGGATCTGCCACATCTCATCTCTCTTAACGCCTACATTTAAGAGTGTGGTGCATAGCATATGAGCCACCCGGTAAGGGTAATTATAATGGCAGGTTCGAAACCCAACTGAGAGTTCCGAGGTTTCCTCATATCTCAGCTCTCCTATGATTGATATGATATCACGTCGTACCCGGTCATGAGAAAAAAGTAGACAGTAAATAAAAAGTTACAACATTGCCTACATCTTAGTTCAGATGATGCAGTTGTTTTTTTATGCTTAGAGATGCTCATTGTGAAATTTTTACACTTCATAGTATGTCATTTTGCAATGGGAATTCATCAATTAACAACTCCGATTCAGTTTTCTATTAGCTAACAACCTACTAAAAACCACTAAACCACTCGCTTTTTGCTGCTAATGTATTTATCAGGACTTTTAAACGAGATCGCTTGTTTGATATGATGTTTCGTAACTCGTCATTGTTGGCTTAACACCTAAGTACCAGTTCATGACATTTTTAGGATGGAGTTCGCGTCTCCGTTCTTTATCGACACTTCGACACCGGAAAGCTTAGAACGAGACTTCTATGCCTGGCTAAATGTATGCAATGTGATAATAACGAACGAAAAGAAAGCAAAAAAAAAACGAAAAAAAAACCGGTTTACGTCTGGCCGACGGTGGTCTAGACCATCGCTAAGTCGCCTTTTATTTTTGTTATTTTCAAATATGATTGGTACAGTGACTTGGTTTTGAAACAGCAATGTCAAACTCTGACGTAACTTGTCAGTTTTCAACAATTATATTGTTTCTTGATCATCAGTACATTGCATTTGATGCCAAACCAGTTACAAGAGTTCATGAGAAATAAGCATGGCTACTAATCAGCTGTTCAAAACAAGTGGAACGAGCTATGTTATGAGGCAAACACAGAGTCTGAGTTTAACAGAGTAAGAAAGCTTGTTTTAAGCTTCAAATAAAGAAAAATGAGCTGAAAGAGCGTCGTATTCAATTTTTGAACAATAAAATAATCATGATACTGACGATTTCAGAATAGAAGGAACAAACTTGGTAACAGTTTCTCATCAAAATGAATAAATAAACAGCAAAAGGATATAGAGTTCGGCGCCGATTAAACGCTTGAGGACTCGGGATGCATTGAATTCCTTTCATAGCATCGTAAAGGTGTTTTAATGGATACCTGGATTACATTGTGCCTTAAGGTGATCCACCGATATATTAACACAGTGTTTTTACCCACCCAGACAAGTTTACTACGAATTTTCCCACCTCGGAGGAAAGAAGTGCGGGTTGAACTGAACCAGGGATCGAACCAACGACCAACCAACATCTCTACGTAATACACGACACCTCTAACCAATCAGAAATTATAGGCAATTATTTTTAAAGCGAAGTAATTGGATTTAGATCTTTTGTTTATTTATATTATCCGAATCTTCCTGCACGAATCCGACAAATTGAAGCTGCACTGTAGAAGTTTTACGACCAATCATTTTTTAAACTGCGCTAAATTCGAGTTGTCCCACTTTTTAGGATAAAAATAGCTTTGCCGCTCACAAACCGCTTTATTTCGCCAAATACTGAGTGTTTTTGATCAATAAGATATATTGTTGCTCGAGAACAATTAGGATTCTAATAACAACGATCAATACTTCCAACGGAATCAGTTGCGTTTCTCCTAGAACAATGATGATCGATCAATAAATATCACTCCCAGTTCCACGAAATATTAGAAAAAGAATTCTCGTCTTTTCATTTAGATGGAAGGATCTCAGTGCTTCGAAACACAGCCGTCACAAATTTGTATTTCACTACCGCCTATTGAGCCATCGATAAGTTCAAGGAATTTGTTGGAAAATAAAGAGGTGAACTTTTAAAAACTTCTATAGTGTTTTTTTTTGTTAAAAGTAGGAGTTGTTGAAAAAAATAAGACCGGTGTAATCAATATAAATGCATGGCACCATAAATTAGGGTGTAACAAAGATATTTTGTGAGATGTTATAGTAGAAAAAAACTTGTGATCTCCACACTTTCAAAGATGGTATAAAAAAAGGATAAAGCTCTCGGCGTTGATCAGTTCCTGAGGGATGCGCCATGCACTCGACTTCATTACGCGTCCTCTGAAGGTGATTGCATATCTGCCCTTTACAATGACTCGCGATGGCGAACCGATGTACCGATTTAGTGCTGCTATCTTCCTAGACAAGACCGGTACCAATTTGCCGACCCCGAAGGGATAGAGGGCTTGGTGGGTCAGCGGCGCGGCACGGGGACCTTTCCCATATGTGTGTTGCAGGGCGCTTCCGACCACTGAGCCAGAGATAGTGTAGTAAGAGTGAGTCACTGGAGTCGTTTAAGAGTATTTTGAATATAAAATTTCACTTTTGTTGGAATGCGATCTTTTTTGCTAATCTGTACTAAATTCCACTTAATAAAACCTTTTTATTCATGAAAAACCAGCTAGAAGATTATGAAATTGCACAAAAGGGATTTATCGACTTCGTTATGAATGAAAGACTTCATGGGAGCATTCGATCTAAAACAGAAGAAAAACTAAAGTCAATAATAGTTGTTTTTTCTGATAGTGAAGATGAACGCACTATTTATAACTTTTTATCGTTAGAAACACACTGATTAGTTGAGAATTTGCAAGAAAATAAAAAAACAGTCGTTTGAGATATGAAGAAAACACTTGCAAAGTCGCAGTGATGGATTCCTGGAAAGAAAGGAAAAGCTTCTTCTTGCGATTTTTCTATCCGTAGGTGTGTCCAGATCTCTGCAAGTATTACAAGAAACCGGTTAAATAACTTTTTATTAGCATATTGGTGATTATGTAGCTGTAAATGATAAAAGATAAAACTCTTTGTCCTGATCGATCCTGAGGGATCCGCCATGCATTCGACTTCATTAAGCACCGTTTGGAGGTAATTAAATGCATATCTGGCCTTTACAATGACTCACGGTGGGCTAACTATGTATCGAGCTAGTGCTGATATCCTCCTAGACAAGTCTGGTGCCAGTTTGTCCACCCCGGAGGGATGGAAGGCTTGGTAGGCAATGGGCGCGGCGATTGATTCTACATGTGTGTTGCACGGTACTTCCTACCACTGCGCCACACACGCCCTTATGTAGGTGTACTATAATAAATGAGGACGAACCAGCAATCTGATTTGATGTCATTATTCGATTTTTTCTTAACAGAAACATCGCCTACTTCGGCTGGTGGTGACGATAATGACTAATGTTTAATTTTCTCAATCAGTGCTTACCGTGACAGCGACAACCTTCTTTTTTCGTTTCTTAGTTCCTTTTGTCGTAACTGCTTCAGTGACTTGTTCAGAGTTTAGCGAATTCAATTTTTAGCTAGGAATATATAAAGGTAATCGTTGATTAATGTAGAAACTCCATTCGAGTTCAGTCGGCAGTGAGCCTTTTCCTCGAAATTGTTCGTGACTTGCTTAATGTGTTTTTGATTGGAAACCGGAAATTGAAATGTCCTGACGGCACTTTTCTAGTGGCTGCATAAAAATCCACTTCTTTCTTATCTGCACTAAACTAGAAAAATAATGAACGGGCAAAAACTCTCCAGTAGATCTCATCTACGAAATGATTACAATGATAAAACGTAGCAGTCATGACTGCCCATCTCCATGGCATATTCTTCTCAATCATTCACTTATAGATATTTTGATCTACGATTGATACGGTGGTTTTTGTTCTTAGTTCGTACCGTAATTTGGTGCACTACGTGTTCGACATTTAGGGCGAGTTTCACTAAACGGCACAAGAAAATTAAGGACTAGTAATATTTCTAAAGATTGGAAAACCAGGAGAAATCACAATAAAAAATGGCTGAATATTATTCGTCAACGCGAGGTGTTATTATTCTTTGTTCACGATTAAGCTGACGTTTCGGCGGATTTCGCCTTCCTCAGAGCCTGGAAAGGTCAAGTTGGTAGCAATCCACTCGGCCAGACGCCTCCATAACCAAACAAAGAAACCCCAAACCAAGATTTCAATCACTTTGAACACAGCTTTGCACACTCACCGCTTTCTATGAGGTTTCCACTAAGTATGTCACGTAGAGACCAACCGCACAGAAATCACATGGAAGTATAATGTGCCCCTCACATCAGAATAGCAGTCTTATATACTGCCCTATATCACGCGTGATAATGAGGCATTCTTCCCTGCGGTTCATTTTCGCATTTCTGGAATTAATCCAGAGTGCCTCGAGAGTTTTTCGCGCCTGTGTTCTTGATTCGCGTGCGAGGATCGTGACACATACTTCGAAGTCGTCCCCGTTATGTCTCTGGGTCCTATGCGTGCCTAGCGGGGTATTTGGTCTATTTTTGCCGGCTAGGTGTTCTTTCATGCGGACACAGAGGGGTCTACCCGTTTCGCCAATGTATTCGTCATCACACGTTTTACAGGAGATCAGATAAACTATACCCGAGCTCATGCAATCACCGTCTCTACCACTGGAGCAAATTATGCAAATTTNCTATGAGGTTTCCACTAAGTATGTCACGTAGAGACCAACCGCACAGAAATCACATGGAAGTATAATGTGCCCCTCACATCAGAATAGCAGTCTTATATACTGCCCTATATCACGCGTGATAATGAGGCATTCTTCCCTGCGGTTCATTTTCGCATTTCTGGAATTAATCCAGAGTGCCTCGAGAGTTTTTCGCGCCTGTGTTCTTGATTCGCGTGCGAGGATCGTGACACATACTTCGAAGTCGTCCCCGTTATGTCTCTGGGTCCTATGCGTGCCTAGCGGGGTATTTGGTCTATTTTTGCCGGCTAGGTGTTCTTTCATGCGGACACAGAGGGGTCTACCCGTTTCGCCAATGTATTCGTCATCACACGTTTTACAGGAGATCAGATAAACTATACCCGAGCTCATGCAATCACCGTCTCTACCACTGGGGCAAATTATGCAATTTTGAGTTGCGCATAGACGGTCATATAGGCGGTTGCTAACTAGCTGGCGCAATGCCGAGGTTAATAGAAAGTCGGTCGTGGCAGTTATTCGTCAACGTTGTCAACCACTAAAGACGATACCAGCTGATTTTGGTGACAGCGTGGAATTCTTCCTTTCGTTATATACTTTAACATTTCAAAAAAAAGCGGACGCATACTTCAGATCTGCTACCTGGAAAGTTCGGTGGTCGACAGCCCATCGTCATTGTCATCAAGTTCGATAGAAGACGTCCAACCTCCACAGAGTGAAAAGGATCAGATTCGAAGTTCAGGTCAAACTACCATTGGAGGTTTAACGAATTAATGTACATTTACTAACATAATATATAAATAAGGATGAAGCTCTCGGCGTTGATCAAACCCTGAGAGATGCCCCATGCATTCGACTTCATTAAGCATCATTGGTGGCGATTGAATACATATCTGGACTTTACAATGACTCATAGTGCCTACTGATGTATCGAAAAAGTGCTGATATCCTTCTAGGCAAGACTGGTGCCAATATGCCGACCTCGAAGTTATTGAAGATTTGTTGGGCCTGAGGTGCATAGATTGATCCCCTGCGTATTACAGGGCGATTCCGAACACCGCTCTCCACGCTCCCCTACTAACGTAACATACTGTGATTAATTATTTGTCCAAAAATAGCGTCTGCAACTGTTGAAGCTCAATCAAATAATATCATCGCAATAAATTAACTTGGTTACTAAGAGTTATTATTGTTATTTCCCTCGGATATGAATATAGTCCAGTTCTTTGTAGGTAGAAATCAATTGGGAAGAACGTACAGCCCCGGACTGCCGCTGTCGATGTGTGAACGCGAGGAAATTGTGAAATTATTTCAGGTTTGTCAAGGACAACCATTCCTTCCATTACTTTTCTTTTACGAAATATTTAGTTGGTAATTTTGCACTAGGCAGGCACTTTACAGTTACTATCTCGCGACCTTCCAGTAGAAAATGTCCTTATGTTTTTCGATGTCCTACAATGTCCAGCGTGCTTATACAGGGTACATCAGCATATAACCCATTATCAGGTTTTCTGAAAACAAAAAAAGCTATCGGCTGCGTATTTACCTGAACGTAAGTGGCTAGCTGGTTTCTTTATCGTATTTCTTTAATCGTCCCATACGTTTTTATTCCGTTCCGAATTGTTTGTCCCCTCATTGCAGGTGGGCAACGTAATTGCATTTCAAATTGCGACGTCCAGAGAAAAGGTCCATATCAACCAGGCTACCACTGACCTCGGTATTTCTATTCGGAAAAGTAGTGAAGAGTAATTACTATACAACTTCTCGCTCGGATTAGTTGGTAACTGAAAAGGATATACGTGATACTGATGATTTTTGGTCGGATCATACAGTCATCGTCCTTAACATGCTGAAGACAACACAACTCTTGACATGAGCGATAATTGATTGGTGGATTGTAAACCATCCACCTTCATATTCGTATAAGATCTACATATCACAGTCAAACCGTGGTTAAGTAGTACGTGTTTAGAGTACATGGTACACCAGTACATCTCAAGAATAACAGTAATAATAAGAGGAGAAGGCAAAATTTTCGACGTAGATCAATCGCTTAGAGATGAACCCACGCAATTGATTCTAGTGACAACAATAACTGAATCCATATTTGGGCTAAACAACGAGTTATGGCGACCTACGTATATACTGAGTCAGTGTCTTTGGCTTCCTAAGGTAATCTGGCATCCATCTGCTAAGCCCAGAGGGATGAGGGAATTAATTTATCCACGGCGTGGGATTGCACTGCCCTACGCGCACTCTAGTGATAACAGTTATGGAAAGAGTAACCCTTGTTGAAGAATCACGATGGCTCACCTTCGTTTTACAGCACTCATGCTAACAAATTTAGTTTTCTCGTCAAAGAAACGGTCCACTACTTTTTTTGGTCTCTCAAACCCTCTTTCCCCGAGCTCATCAGACCGTTTATCTCTCTCGGGCCGCGGAACTGCTGCCAGACTCGTCCGAGATCAGTTCAGCCCTAACGGGCTATGTGGTAACGATCTAACCCAGCCATCCAAAGACTCTAGGAAGAATAGACCAAACCGGTATTCAAGGGATTCGTATAAACAAGACGGCACTCTACAAGCAGCAAGAACCCACACGCCTAAAACTGAGATACTTTCATGGCAGATGGATGCGAAGAAACGAATCGAATGAAAGAAGTGCCAGGGTGCACACAGTTTCTGTGAAGAAGTGTCGCGTGAAATGGAAACAATAAACTTTTTTAATATATCGTGGATGCAAATTGGAAAGTAACAAACATATTTGACTCTGTAGAGCTGGTATTGAGTTTGACGAATGCCATAGAGAAGCTCAGCATCAGCTGTTTTAATTAATATTAAATAATATCTAAAAGAAATTGCCTTACGGCTCAACCTACAATGACTTCCTAGTGAGCTGAGAAACTGTGAAAACGTACCTGTTCGCTAATTCAGCTTTTTCTTGCTGCGAATGCTATGAAGTGGCATTAATGTGCTCTGTTTTTAAACTTAATTTCTCTTTCACGCTATAGAAAACAATAAATCTGTCCGTATATTCATCCACATCCTATCTGAATTGGTATTCACGTACGCTTTGGTTTATCGCATTATAATCCACCAGCTCCTACTTTTACCCAAAAACAAAGCAATGACAATGATTCGATTATTCGTCTATGTGCAGAAAGTCCGATTCCAATTCTCGTCAATTTCCATCATCAATCATCTCAAACTCCGCTCTCTTCACACCTATTGCCAGTTTTAATTGTTGAGTGCGTCCGTTTCTTACAACCCCGAACGATTAAGTGCGAAAAAATCGCAATTCAATATTTATCTCAGATTGCCGATTATTCAAGCTAATCGATTTTTATGAGTGATTGAGTAGATTATAGGAAAATCCTCAACGAAGTATAGAATCCACTTCGTTCCATTCAAATTGAAAATTCGATTCGGTACTCTTTCACCGTATTCCAGTGCAGTTTTAAGATTTTCATCAGCTTTTATCTGAACCTCTCCGTTATTCCGTTGTATTTCATATCTAGAAATTATAAAAGTGAAAATTCACAAGAATTCAGACAACGTTATCGTTTACTCCATAGGCTGCAACTTACCTTATTCAAATTAGGGAATACCACCATTATTCGTTAAGCCCACCTGCACATCCTGTATGTGTGTGTGCGTGTGTGTCTGTGTGAGTGTATGTGTGTGTTTTGTGTATTTAGATGTATGTGCGTGTTTATATCTCTTATACTTGATACTTGATACTTAAACTGCCCGTCTTCACTGGTTGTGCGGGCCCCAACATAATCACCATTTTTCGGTGATATGCTGGTTACGCCATTGTGAGTCTCTGGAATTCCGAGGTCGGTATGGCCAAAATCTGCCCCAGGTCTTCACCACCACAAGCAGTCGCACCCCTTGTGAATCAAAAGGAGATTTGCTACCATGCAACTTTAATACCAGGACGGTGGTGGATCCTAGTTTTGGTTTACTCTTAGCCACGCTTCCTCATGGAAACGCCGGACTCCTTCTCAGCTTGGGAGACCCTGCAAGGGGACGAATTCCTCCTCAGTGCATCGCATTCTGGCACCAAAGAACACCTCCCAGTCACGAAGAGGTAAACCGTTGGGAGGTTATATGTGTTATATGCACGAATATATATATATATATATGTATATATGTATATACATGTTGGATGTATCTATGTACACATTCTGTGGCAAAGTGGCAAATGTAAAGTGCTGTTAGCGCTTCAAGAACGATTTTATGATAAATTCTAAGCTGTTTTGGACGATCAGCGGTATACTTCCTTATTAAAGAAAAAGAACATAAAAACTTGCAGAGTGCTTATATTTCTATAACAGAAGAAAGTACTTAATTTTTTTTTTACTGCAGAGCGGTTGGAAGATTTGTGATATATCGAAGCGCCTATGTGTTACGCACAGTTGTGTAAGCAAAATTTTAAACAGGTAAGAATAAATGGACAAATTTTTATCAAGGCTATTTGACTTCAATAAAGTGATTTTGTGGAAGGTTTAGATACAGACAGACGGGTTCGGTTCGACCAAAGGATGCTAAGGAAGGACGAACAGAATCACCATTAGTCGCGGCAGTAAGAGACTACAGGTGGAATTTTTTGGAATATATAGAAGAGGAATGCGAAGAAAAAATGATTTAGAAAGCAATTCAGGACAAGACTTGGAATGAGCCGTCAAGGTGAGATCCGTGAACAACTAATCAAAGACGGGATTTGCACAAGAGAGACGGCTCCAAGCAGATCGTCTATCAACCAGTAAGTGCAGGCTTTAACGCTGCACTAATATGAATGCTAGTTTCAGCAACAGAAGCATTAATAATGTTCATGGTATCTTCCAGGGAAATACTTACCATACTACGATTTGTCCACCTTGTGGAACTAAACATCTACAACTCGCCTACTAGATAACAAGTTGCGTAACTCCCAATCTGTCGTTGGTGAACAGAGCTCTAACAAAGCTACCACAATTTTGGCTCAGGGTTTTGATCGGTGGCTTCTCTGAAAGGGCCGACTGCAGCCAGCGCCGCTCGCCAATTTCTGTATCCAACTCAACATTACTCATGTGCATTGAACGACCTAACTACATGCATGTTGTGCTTTGTGCAATAAAGAAAACAATCTATCTCAACTTATTGTCTATTGCACTATTGGCGTTTTATGACCTGAGTCAACCTTCGTACTCTACGCAGCTACATCCACTCTCCCCGCTTTATTGAGCTCATTAGGCATTACATCTCTTTCTCTGGCTCTTCTCGAAAAAATGAAAATATCGTGAGCGGAACGAAGATTCCACTTGGATCTGCTATTAAGGCGTATGCCTTTTTCATTCCATTGGAGCAACTTCATTATCCACAACAATACGGCAGTGTACACCTTTGGCAAGGTGGTTTATCTCTATCAGATCTCTTTTCGTATTGGATGAGATGAGGAGTCGACGAAAGAACAGCTTTTTCAGCTCAGTTAGTAATTCAGCTGAAACTATTATGTGGAATGGATACACTCTTAAGCGACGGATTGATAGAATGTCCATCTTTTCGACAATGTCAAAAATTTTTTTGTACTCTACAATGGTTAGCAGGAAGTGCACCCAGCCGACCTTCAAGTATAGATCTGAATCATACGGAGGAATTACTGCTGGAATCCTGCGTGCTCAACTAATTGAGCTTCGTCGAAAGTGAATCAAATCGCTCAGTAGAAACAAAAGATCATTCTGAACGCTTTTCGTCGGCAGGACGGCCATGCATTAGCTTTTCTACTGCGCATTAATACCCAATAAAAGTGATCGTATGGTTTAAGAATTGCCTACTTTAAGTAGCTTCCAGATTTAACGTAGTCGCGCGCCATCTCAGTTGCTGGAACACTGCCTCTCCTTATACTCTTCATCACAAGTCGAACCTTGCTAGAAAAAGCCGGGACGGTTTTTCTTCAGCCGAAGTTTTGGGTTCTATACAGAGGGGTATGAAATGATCAGTTTCATATTTCAGCAAGAGGTGTTAGTATTCCCACCTTAGTTAGATATTACTGGTTGTAGGGCAAAACACTACCGAAGATCGAGAAGGCGTTTCCTGAGAGCAGTCGCTTTCTGAGCCGTCTCCAGTAGTACTTTTTCGGTTTCAGCATTGTAAATGCTTCTATAAAGATCCTTTGCAGAGCGCATGCCGTGTAATTTGTGTCGAAGTCAGGTATAACATTAGTTTCGTTCACTTCGAGGGCAACTAAATGATGCTGCTGGAGATGTGATCAAAATTTCTTTAATTCGACACTTCTTAGTGTTGTTATGCTAACAGTTTGTAATATTTCATCAGGCCAACCTTGATTCACCATATTTGCGGGAATTCAAAATGTCATCGTCAAAGTTATCCTTTTTACCTAGGCGGTGATAAAAGTTCTCTTTCAGCATCGGGTTAGGACTATCTTTGCATGAAGAAACCGATCCACTGCCTAGTGACAGTAATACGGAGGTGTCAAGGAACAAGGGTTTTACGTTTGTGAGGATGTGGTCAATCCCTATATGAATTATGGTGTTAGAAGATTCCCATGTCTAGTGTCGTTTTTTTTCAAAAAGTATATCACCTTAAAATCCAACAACATTGCTTTCATTTTCACCATCGCTTTCCAATCTATTATGCAGGGTCGCGAGTAGTAATTGATAAATTAGGGTTTTGACAAGGAGTCTCTGAAGATCGAAGAGCGTCGGGCTAGATGGTTAGATGTCATAAGAGTCGACTTGATGGCAAAACGTATGTACAACATACACTGCCCTCACCAATGTTTAATGATAGCTCCTTCTCTTCACGTAGAATAAGAATCATTTTGTCTAACTGGTGCTCGTCCATTTTCCCAATCGTGGTCTACTATGGCTCGATTACATCAAATTTGATGTGATTGACGGCCTTTGAAAGAGCTTCATAGTCATCTTCAAAAGAATCTGTTTAAGTGTTGTTGGTGTGGTGTCAGGAAAAACCTAAAGTGTCGCAGACGTGTTGATTTAGTCGATTTCCTATGAACTACGCAACGCGAGGAGATTTCTCTTCTCACAGCTTTTCTCACTGCCTGATATCTTATGCGAAAACGCTCAGCGTGAAGGATACAAAGGTTTGCCCACTGCTGGTTGGACGTTTTTTTTTTCTCTGGAGCTATAAGTTAGCCTTTTGAAGGCGGAATGAAGTCACCACATGTCTCACATAGTCTCCAGTGATCACGTTATGACTAGATTTCTGAAATGATCACTGCGATTCCTATCATCAACTTGCTATTTGGTCCATATTGAGCTTCCGTATGGAAATAGTGAACTAATCAGTTTCAAATATTGCTGAGAAAATAAGGAAGAGGCGAACCACAAGGGACAATTATGTACCTGGCTCCAAAAGTAAAACTGAATTCTCTCGTTGAACAAAGAAGCATACTTTCAGCATACTTCGTACTAAACTGGATATCAAGAGAAGAAAAATTACGAACTGATTCGTACCAGCTGTTGGCTATGGAGGAAGTGTATCTAAATTGCATTTATTCCACATATTATGGCATATGCTATCTTTTTTAATATTCCATAGACGCTGTACTCAAAAAGAATGCTGCTTCTCCTGAAGAAAAAACCTATTTATCGCTATAGTTCTCAATTAATTGCGGTCGCCCTAATGATCTCGTGCCTTTCATCTATCATATTTCATTTCGTTCATCTCAAATGCCTGTCTTTCCCTTTATTTGAATACGTATCTTTTTCATTGTCTCCCGTTAAAAATATCTAGAGTATCCAGAGCACTTATTCAGTTTTTTTGTTGTATCCAAATATATTTCCTTACTGACTTCACTTAGTTCGGAGTGGTTCAATGTTTGTAGCAACTTGAAGCGTTGTACACCAAAAAAATAATTCAATGCAATGTATTAATGTATCCTCATGCCACAAAGTGAACTGAATTACTTTATATCACACGAAGAAGAGATTTTAAAAAAAGAAAGATGAAGCGTTACGAGCTGATCAATTCCTGAGAGGTCCTCAATACAGTTGACTCCGTCAATCATCGTAGAAGTCATTAAATGCATTTCAAGGGTTTACAGTGGGTTACTGTACCATACGATGTATCAAGGCAGCAATTGATAAATGATTGATGCTGATATTAATCGAATTGATAATTGTTCAATATGATTCAAATCGTGGTTTAGCATTTTCTGTTTGACTATTGAGGTGTTTTATAGGGTAGATTGCGGACAATTTGACCTTTCCAGGATTTGAAAAAGGTGAAAACCGTCAAAATATCAGCTTCATAGCAATAAAGAGTGAAATAACACCTCACTTTTGCTCAAAAAATATGAAAAATTAAGTCAGCGGTGAGGAGGGTGATTATTAGGTGAAACGAAGGACCCGCATGGTGTGGTAATGAACGCGTTAATCACCAGAAGGAGTAATACCGCGTTCGCTCCCCACCGCAGACACTTGCGATCCGGAGTCAAATATCTCAACATCATTAAAGCTATATTTCGCAACGTACCCTGTCATTAAAAAGAGTACGCAGTAAATAATAAGTTAAAATTATTAGGTCAGCGTTTTTCTAATCTTCCTCGAAGTTTGGCACCAGTTTGTCCAACCCAGAAGGACGGAAGGTTTGGTCACCGTGGGACGCGGGAGAGAACCACAGACCGATCCAGTATACGTTGCAGTGTACCTCTTACTACATTACACAGCACAGCTCTTTAAGGAGGATGAAAACCCCATCGCCATTCACCTACCCATTTCATTGTGCATCCCATGACCACGTCGTGATGCTGGGTGAGTGGTTAGATGGGTGATGCATGCCACACTGGAACGAAGCCATTGGGTGCCTATTAGAATAAAATATGACCACAACGATGCTGAGATATTTGCAAAACTCTGGACCGCAGGTGTCTATGGTGGGGGACGAACGCGCTATTATCCTTTCCGGGGAGTAACGCGTTCACCACCACACCATGCGGGTCCTTTGTTTCGCACGTCTCTCAGCTATTTCTATCGAAAACGTTAAACATTGTGATTTCAACTACAGCCATAGCTTAACTGGGTTCTATGCCGATTTGCGCTCCCCAGATCAACCTCGCTGACGGGTGATTGCTGTGGCAAAAAGATCGATAGAAATAGCTGAGAGACGTGCGAAACAAAGGACCCGCATGGTGTGGTGGTGAACGCGTTACTCCCCGGAAAGGATAATAGCGCGTTCGTTCCCCACCATAGACAACTGCGGTCCAGAGTTTTGCAAATATCTCAGCAACGTTGTGGTTGTATTTCGCTTAGTAACCTGCCATGAAAATTATAGAAGGCAGAAAACAAAACGTTAAACAGAATAAAATATGGTCTAAATTGCCCCTAACAGAAATATTGCTCATCTTTTCAAGAAATGGTCGACAACTAACAGTAAGGATTTGATATGTGCTCAAATACCCTCTGAACAAATCATCTCTTACCTCAGACACTTGAGAAGGTCCGTTATCTTCTCGTTAGTTGAGAACGTGCATATGTAGGTTAAAGTGTCAATTTAGGTCAAGTACGGCAATGGACGGAGACGATAAAAGAGCGATCATATCATTTCCATTTTTCTAACAGGAGACACTGATAGCGCATCGACAATTCGGTCCCGGTGAAGTACTGAAGTGGCCTCTCCAGCTTTTGATCGTCTTATTCTTTATGCCGCTTCAAATACATTTTCTTCCGCTCCCCTTCTTTCTCTGCATTGACGCTTGATTTTTCATTTTCTAAAACCGATATAGCTTCCAGAATGAGCCAAAATTGTCAAAAGAAGTCTCTTCGTACATTAGCTCTTGCCTCAGTCGCATTAGCAACAGTTAGTGTACTCTCATGTATTATAAGCATTCCACTTGTATACAGTCACGTTCAATCTGTCCAGTCTTATATGCAAAATGAGGTCGACTTCTGTAAGGTAGGTAAATAACACCTTTCATTCAGTTCAAATTGACTGAGAGCATGACTGATCATGAAAGATTATAGACTCGTTCGCGTGAAATGTGGCGTGAAATGGTCACAGTGCAATTCACATTCACAGGAAAGGTTAATCGACGAGTGCGACGTGAGTCCTATGATGCTCAGCCAGTGGACAATCACGCACATCCGTCAGCAGCAGGGGGCTCATGTTGCACATGTCAGGTACAGTATTAAATTCAATTGATTGCTGTTTACACCATACCAAATTTTAGGTTGGCCCGCCCGGTCCGCCAGGCCCTCCTGGTCGAGATGGCAGGCCTGGTGCCCCAGGAAGACCAGGAAACCCTGGCCCACCAGGAAGGGACGGTTCTCTTCTTCCAGGACCGCCACCGAAACCTCCTTGTCAGAAATGTCCACCTGGTCCGCCCGGTCCACCAGGTTAACATCGTAATTATTCTTTCCTACTATGTTCATGTCATTTTTAGGAACATTTGAAATTCTTAGGACCACCTGGACCGAAGGGTCTACCAGGCCCACAAGGAGACCCAGGCACTCCAGGCCATGATGGAATCCCAGGACTACCAGGACCACCAGGGCCTCCAGGTCCACAAGGACCGCCCGGTATTCCTGGAGAGAAAGGACCACCAGGTGAGCCAGGAAAGGTGATCAATGGTGCACCACCGGGCCCTCCTG
This sequence comes from Angiostrongylus costaricensis, assembly GCA_900624975.1. NCBI lineage: Eukaryota > Metazoa > Nematoda > Chromadorea > Rhabditida > Metastrongylidae > Angiostrongylus > Angiostrongylus costaricensis. The sequence continues at coordinate 16,137 of UYYA01004248.1, forward strand.
GACCACCGGGACCGCCAGGACCACAAGGACCAATTGGGCCTCCTGGAAAAGACGGGCAAGCCGGAAGACCAGGCCCGCCAGGTCCACCTGGAGATCCTGGAGAGAAGGTAGAGTTTAACTTCTACTATATTTATCGTTATTTATTGCTGGCTTCATAAACTGCAGGGTGCCGATGGGCTGCCTGGACCACATGGACCACCTGGCCCTCGCGGACCACCAGGACAGCCTGGTTCCTGCGATCACTGCCCACCTCCAAGAAGTGGTCCTGGATACGGGAGACTATAAAATCCAAAAACGTGCTACTGGTGATATTAAATGTTATATTATCAGTCCTAATATCTCCTTATTCGAAAATCTATAAGTTTTTGGAAGACGAATGGCATTTGTGACCTTCACATGAAGAAATTGAAAGTTACCCCGTTTTTAAGGAAATAATTTACAATCGAAGCTTGTTACACCTCGTACAAATTTCGCCTAAAACGAAACGATCGATAAAATTTTCCACCTCATCAAAAGCGATAGCAGTTAAAATTGAAATGTCCTGAATCTTTAAGTGAGGTTAATTCTTAGAAATGATCGATCGAAAAGATATTTCTTAAAATTCTTTGTATCTTCCGAAGAATACCTATAATTAGATCAGTATTCTCGGACTGCAAAACCACCTAACACACATGTCGCACATCTTGTTCACAGAATAAACATTGAGCAATTATCAATCAATTCAATCAGTAAAAGACTGTTATAATAGCTTTATTGTTGACGACATCAACGATTATACAACATTAACCGACAACACAAATCCATGAACCGTTTTTTATCGGAGCTCTGCTGCGAAGTCACGTACAGTTGAGTAAAGTTCTTTCTTGAGTTAAGAAGATAACACAAGATAAAAAAGTTAAGTTTTCTTTGCCTAATGGTTCCGGGTGGTTAGAAGTGCTTTGTCATTTACTTGGTCCTTGACTCAATCTCGCGCCACTAACAAGCTATGCCCTTTACCACTACTCAGACGGTAAATTGATACCAGACTTGTCTGGGATGATATAAGCAGGCCCGCCCTTATCAATTATTATTTTTTGTCCCATTCAAAGGTTTGCCACAGGGCTGTGAGATGATGTTAGCTTCCAGACGATGATGCGTATTAAGGTGCGCATCATTAGCATGTTCACTCATCCCGCCAAATCTACAAGATTCCGTCCAGATATAGAATCGTCCATAGATAAAGGTTGAGCTTTTTAAAAAATTGTAAACATCTTTTAAGAAACCCAGCCACAAGATGGCAAATCACCTTCCTGCCCATACCATAGTATAACATCAAACAGGGTAACAAACGATGAGAGGAAAACAAATTTCACAGTAAACAAATAGTAAATAAGTGGCAAATAGTGGACAAAGACAAAAAAAAACAGCAAATAAAAGTTAAAATGTTGTGGTTTCCAATGCATCTTCCATTTTAACTGGGATAAATATTGGTTTGAGTTCCCCGATCAACCCGTTGACGGGCGTTTGCTGATAGCAACGTTAGGGTAAAAAATAGCCTGACAGAAAGGCAAAGCAAGGAGATCGGTGGTGTAGTGGACGACACCCTATTCCCCTGAAAGATTTACAGCGAGTTCGATGCTGGCCTAGCGTTACGAGTTTTGCGAATATCTCAGCATCATTGTGGAATAAACCTATATTTCGTAAAGAGAAGCCATCACGAAATCTTAGGACGCAGACTGTTTTGCACATCCAACTACTCCAACTACTGTTTATGTACCATGAAGACTCATATGAAAGATAATAACCTAGGCTGGCATTCCTTAGTCTACATACTCCGTGTCAGAGCACCACTTTTATTAATTCCTAGTCATCAGCAAGCAGATATGATAGGAATAATGCTGGGACTCTTTATGATCACTCAAAGGAAATCGTCCGCTGCGAGGAGTCTTCTTACAAATTTGTTTGTTGGAAACCTCAACGCTAGGGCTGAAAGGCTAGTGCAAAATACGCAGGTAAGCTCAAAACTATAGATTGCCGTGCTATTGTGGATAATGGATTTGCTGGATTCGAATGAAAGAACTATAGGCATTGATGGCGAATTGATATAAAACCTTAACCCTAATCATGATATTCTTGCCCTTTCGAGAAAAACCAGAAAAACAGATAGGATGCTTATGGCGTTGACTGAAGCGCGAAAAGCGATGTGACTAGGTATAAATCGAAAATTAACCTATATAAATAAAAACCCGCAGTGAGAAACAAATTAATGAGTTTTCCTTATCATCGAAGCTCGCTATGCACCATCAGAAAGCGGCATAAATGAGAAACGCGCAAAACGTGGCATTTGAGCCTTTCAGCCAACTTCCAGAGTTCTGCTAGCGAATTGATACGTTCGCTGCTACTTCAATCACACTGAGAAATTAGCGTATCACCCAGCAAGTGCTTGAATCAACCGTTCTGCAGCAAAAAAGCCTCACACGAAATCAAACCGTATTGCATCGCCCAAGCCAAAAACTTTCTCTGGTTAGAAGGGCTGAAGTGTCGATGGCTACCATAAAACAGGGGTATGTTGGAAGCTGGAGTTAACCATGACAGGAAGAGAGTGCCAACATAGACGTCTATAGGTAAAAACCAAACGATATGAAAATGTACACTCTCTCTTACCCCGTGTGAAGACGGACGATACGATCAATGAACTAAGAAGCAGAAAAGTTCTAAGTCATAGAGATCCAGGGAATAAGGTGTCAACCACTACACCACCTATGATCTAAAAAAAGACTAATCTTTTTGCTGTACCTTCCTGTACCATACAGCTTCAAAGATAGGAAGCATTGCTATGTGAATAATAGAGAATGGTAACTGTGGAGTCTTGTGAGCACCGTGCAGTTGTTTTTTATCTAGGCACTAAACGATTAAACACGCGTTCCACCCAAAGGACCTCGATATCATCGCTAGAGCCGTTCATTGTGGAGCGTCTAGAGTGAACACTACTGAAATCCCTATTTGTCCCCGATGCAAGTCAAAACTGTGAAGCCTGTTCTGTTCGCTCAAGTGTCACGAGGCGCAGCATGCTTTTCAATTAAAGCCCTTTACTTTTACATCTTTTAGCAAAAAAAGTAATACTGGGTATCTTGCAAAGTTTAGACCAGAGTACACGTTGGACTCATCTGTTAAAGGAGTCCCCTATCAACTTCCACATTATAATTCTCGATCATTAGTAATCTAATCTAATTAGACCAAACTAACGTGCAGCACATACATGCAGAAGGATACATCGGCACACGTTTACATAGGTAATATTAAGTGTGTATGCTAGCCACAGAAAAAAGGATAAGGTTTTCACCCACTGGACCAATCTATTTCTGAGGGCAAGAACAACGTCACTTTCGGACTAAACTTAGCGACCTATTCGTCATGGGAAGGCAAGTAGTCAACCGAATGACCACCTTATTCTCCTTCATATGAACGTGATCCATCGAATTTCAGTTAAAATGTACAGAAAACGAAGGTGGTGAACACAAGCAATGATTTTAAACTCTCACTAAGCTACAAAAAATTCAAAACATAGTTTATTTCATTCAGTATATTCCAGCCTAACCAAAACTGACGCTGTAATAAAAGCAATCGAAAAATGGTTAAAAAGTGTTTCTTGTTAAAATTAACAATAAAAGACTACTTAGTACAAAACATAACCATATCTTGTCAACGTACCAACGAATGGCAAAACGATAAAAACACTTAATTCAAGTGCGCAAGGCAGACATAGCCGCTTCAATGCTCTGGATTTCTAGTAGCAGAGATTGTTTCTGGAATACTTTCTTTTATCAACCTGGCGTTCTCTGGCCCGACTATACATAATCTTTAGTCTAAAAACATGATACCTTCTCTGCGTTGGTAGCGCGTACGGGTAGTGGTACCTTTATTTCGTAGTCGGGGCGTTCTTCTTGCTCTGCCAGTCTTGTTACATTCTTTTCGAGTTTTCTTTTCTTCTCAGTAAGTTTAGTTAGTTCACGTTCGACAATGATAATGCCCTTGAAAACATAGGTGGAAAAAAATAATTGGTTTTCATGCGCGAGAAAAGCTACGTACCAAACTCATTTTCAGTCTAATGACGCTAACTAGGCTTATCCTCAAGATTTTGTCAAATGCAACAATTGTGCAAACTAGAGTGCCAAAAGTTGAAAATAAAAGCTATATTTTTCACTCTACATTGAAAATAAAACCTACATTTTTCCTTCTATATCTTTCTTTTTAATATCCCTTAACATATTTGCGGATTTTTCAACATTCACGATGGAAGTTGAAAATTTTGTCCGGAAAAGGCTTTTATTCTAAGTTATTAAGCATGAAGAAGAATCAGGGAAGAAAAGAGATTCTCATCAACTACTTCTAGGACAGGACTTCTGCTCGGTAGGCTTTCATATGTAGAAAAATATATTAGACAACCTTTTGCAGCAAAAGAAAGCCGCAATGAATATGCATTGAAATCAAGCAGCATATAGCCCATTCAGCACAGCCACACATGTTACGATGTCAATGTCTATGCCCAATTATGTGTTATTGGAGTATTAGTACAGCACTGGTAAATAAAAACCTAGCTGAGAGACAAGCGAGACGAAGTACCCATATAGTGCGGTGGTGAACGCATTAGTCCCCGAAAAGAGTGACAGCGTGCTCGATCACCACCGCAGACACCTACCGTCCGGAGTTTTGCAAATATCTCAATCATTATGGTTAATTAATAGAGGCGTGATCTCAACTGAGTAGCTTTTTGCATCTACCGGAGTGTATTTGCAAGAAATAAGCTTACATATACCAACGATGGATATACTGCTTACCTGTAGAGCGATATAAACAGTACATCTGGATGAAATAATCACATGCGCACATCCGGCAGGGACATTATTGCCAGAATTAGAAAGCAGAATCTCGACCTGAATATGAGTTGGAATAATGATACTGACGATCAATTTCCAAACAACAATTTGCTCTAAACAGACCTTGCTACTGGAAGCGAGAGTTTCAATGAGTGGAACGAGTGGTGTCAAGCACTCATAATCATCCCTAGAAACCACGCACACATAAACTAAACAAAACCATTAAGAAGGTACTTACAGGCAGAACAAGGAAAAAAAGAATAAAGCATACGATCCGCTTTCGTTTTATATGTCAGTTCATAGTCGGAACGAAGAGATCGAACGGTACGAATCACACTCATCGCATATGAAACATCGGCTTCAATTCTTCTATTCGTGAATGGAAACTGCAAAACGTTCCGTTTCAGGTGAAATATTACGACTATTGAATCTATACATACATCTGAAATTTCCGGATAATCATGAACAACGATAGATGGAGGATGAGAATCGAGACGAGGAAGATGCTGCCATAGCTCCTCAGACAAAAAAGGCATGATCGGACTGATCAAACGCAAACCTGCTTCCACGCAATGGTATAAAATATCCTTTGCAATTCTACGGGCCTCCTCACTTCCTCAAATTAAAAAAATAGACAACCATTAATACTTCATGAGATCTAAAATGTTACTACTGAAGGTAGATACCGGACGCTATCACTGGTTTTATGGCTTCCAAATAGATATCGCAAAGATCGTACAACCAGAAATCATACACTGTGGTGGTGACCTAAGATAAGAAGTCCCTTAACCAATCTATTTCAAAGAGTAATATTCTATACTCATAATACCTGAGCGAAACCATACGCCTCAAAAGACGAGTTGCATTGGTCAACGGCATGAGCGATACGTGACAAAATCCACAAATCTATGACCGATTCCTTACCAGTAAGCTGCAAATACTAGAAAGCTTTACATGGTGAAGAGAAATCAAGAGCCTCAATGACATGAAACTCGCCTTAAATGGCAACGGATGGTAATCACTGCCTAGTTGTATCAACGTGAACCGCACTGCTTGCCATATCTAAAAGGCAAGACAGTATTTGTACTCGAAATTCGCACACAACGGCGGCAGTTGAAAAAGACGACCTTATTGCAGAAGAATCGATATCCTTGCACACGAAGCACATCCAAGTTAATATCTCTACCTTGTGTAGTATAAGCGAGAAGGGCAAACCGCAGGGCATCAGTACCACATTCAGGAATACCCTTAACAACAAAAGACTTGCATTATAACACATTGTAACAGTTATTACCAACGGGTACCCACTAATGTAACGGCCAACCTTAGGAAAATCTCTAGCTTGACCAGCTTGAGCAATGGCAAGTTCCTTCTCGTCCAAATTTCCGGCACGCAGTTGTTGATGTAACTCAGCCAGTGTAACGCCTCTAGAAATAATGATAAGGACCAATAGTACAAGAATGCTGTCCCTCACCTAATCACATCCAGAGGATCGATGACGTTGCCCAAGGATTTCGACATCTTACGGCCGTGAGCATCACGAATCATGGCATGGAGGTAAACCCAAACGATAATCCTATATAATGAAAACGAGGACTCATAAAACATGTATTGCTGGAAAAATACTTCTTTGAAAGGCAGTTTTCCTGTAAGCTCCTGGGACATAAACACCATTCGAGCAACCCAGAAAAACAGAATATCATGACCTAAACGATATGATAAGGTTTTCACTAAAACTTTCTAGTAATGGTAGTACAACGAACAACACTTACCAGTTTCAAGAACATTGGACGGGAAATACAACTGCATGTCTGTCGTACTGTCGGGCCAACCCATGATAGCAAATGGCCACATGCCCGATGAAAACCACGTATCAAGGACGTCTTCATCTGATTACGAAACCATTTAAGGCGAACATCTTATCGAATAGCAACTAAATTACCCCATCTAAGTTGTATGAATTTAGTTTCAACGTTAAACTTCTTCGCCGCTTTTTGTAAAGCATCTTCCTCAGAATGTGCTGATACCCAGTACTGGCTGTCGCAAGGATCACCAACAGGGGTCTAAAATACACCTCTATTTCGGGAATTCTCAAAATTACTAAGTAAAACAGACCTTTCCATCAGTAACAGTGATAAAGTATGCCGGAATACGATGACCCCACCATAGCTGACGAGAAATGCACCAATCTCTTAAGCATGGAAATATTGCAAAAAGTTCAGGATATAATGGAACTTATAATAATGGTTGGTTAGATTTCATAGACCCACTTGGTACTTTGAAGCCAGCGGTTCCAAGTGGCCACATGATAGTCCGGAATCAACTTCAATTCACCACTCTCCACCGCTACCATTGCTTTTTTCGCCATCTCGTCACATTTAACGTACCATTGAGCCTTCAGCAAAGGCTCAACGATATCTTTGGAGCGGCTGAATAAAATTAACACTTATAGTGTAACATGAATTAATTCTCACTCGTATTAAAGGACAGAGAGAACAGAGCGAATTGATGAATGAACAGTGGATTTCCAGGTTGATCATTCTGTCTCACGAGATTTTTTTGCTGTTTCTATATTCCGTCCACAGTTTATCCGATATAGACCAGTGTGGAATGATTTGGACCGAGAACGCTATTACATTCCAAGAAAGTTTGTTTAAAAAATCATAGATACTCTTGAAAAGGTTATCAACAGAGTAGGTGCTTCACAGATGGGACTGTGCCAAAAATAGGCTGTGAGTACTGGCTCGATAAATTAGCTTTCGTGCTTACAGAGTAGAACAAAGATTATTATGACAGGTATATATGACTCGCATGTGCAGAAGGTTAGCCGGCATGAACTTATTTGATTCATAATGACAGCAGCGAAAAGTGGGCCATCGATTTAGATGGAGCAACAATGGGAACTTGCCGGAGTCTTATTGCTAATAGTAATAGACTGGAGAACGATGAAAGCTGTAAGAAGGTTAGCCTCCAGCATAAAAGTACTCTAAGTGTTCATTAACGACAAGACTCACAACAAACTAAGCGGAAGATTATTTTCAAGTCAAATAAACTTGACTAAGCAAGCAATTCGGTTTACTTCCTTAATATGCTGGACGAGCTAACGCTATAAATAACTCCAGCATAAACCCATTGTAGCGTACATAGCATGCCCAGTGATCAGAGGCGACCTACAATACACGTGATATCGATCCTCGCGTCCCAGGCACACCAAGTCTTCACTCCTTCCGGATACCAGACTTGTCTGGAACGATAGCGGCACCGGCTTGATACATTGGTGGGCCAAGGCGAGTAATTGTAAAGGCTAGATATGCATTCAATCACCTCCAACGATGCTTAACGAAATCAAATGCATAGCATCTCCCTCAAGGATTAATCAATGCCGACAGCTTTACCCTTTCCTTTATAAACTCGTTCTTAAAGACCCATCCTACGTAACTTTCAAAAGTCATAAAAACAAACTTGGCTGGGATGTTTGTTCACTTGAATATTTAAAAGATCACATAATTGTCAAAATTCGGTGACTACAATGAGACTTCACCTCTTAATGTGTGAACAAGACTTGCTTAGATTTAAACTAAGGGAGTACAGAATGCTTACCTACAAACAGGAACAACCATAGCATTGTCCTTCGACCCACGATAAAGTCTTAGTTCCTTCAAATCGTCGACAATAGCATTTCGAGCTTCGAAACGACGCATACCAGAGAATTTTCCACAACCTTTTGAAATAAGGCCATCACCATCAATACATGTGATAAATGGGAGACTGTGCCTCTGTCCTACCTAAATCAATGTTTTATGTTAAGTATTGATCACTCGTTACACCAACCTCGTAGTCATTGTGGTCATGAGCTGGAGTGATTTTAACTGCTCCTGTTCCAAATTCACGATCCACAAAGGAATCTGCAACGATGGGAAGGTCGCGATCGACAAACGGATGAACACAAGACTAAAAATACTAGGTAACAACACCAAGCAAGCTTCTCCAGAAGTTCACTATATTACTTACAAGAAATGCAATGAACAAAACTCTAACTTTGCCTATGAGATGCTGGTATCGTGGATCATCTGGATGTACTGCTACGGCAGTATCGCCAAGCATTGTCTCTATTCGGGTTGTCGATACAACAATTTCTTCATCTAAAATGCGACTCCTTCTAAAGGATGCCTGAACATTTCATCTTCACAAAGACATTAATTAACCTCCGCCTTTAACTCTGTAGGCAAATGAAGTTAACACGCCAAACTCGACTTTCTCATTATAACCGGGTACGGCGAGCAACGTACGACCAGATAGCTCCTTTTTATCTACCTGTAAGTTCACAATCGCTAAGTTAGGACACGTTACCTTTCCATATGCACTATATTAGCCCTCAGAACCACATTCCAAAAGATCCAAAAGAGTAGCAATATGTACGATCTTCAGGCCCTCATGTCTTTCTTTTACAGTAATGTAAGATGACCTCAAAGAAATGCAATAAATCATGAAAACATGGTAAACATTCAAGACCAGCTCAACAGATCAAGTTCACACATAAACCAACTCAGAATCTATACGTTCGATAAATAAATCATGAATCCGACAACCTCAATATCGGAGATGGCGCTACGGAGAGCACACGACCAGTTAACTAGTCGATTAGATCGGTAAATGGTTCCACGCTCATGCATCCGAACGAACGCCTCAGTAACAGCTCGGGTCATTTTCGGATCCATCATAAAGCAAGTCCGATCCCAGTCAACAGATGCACCCATCTTGCGCAACTGATCATAAATTACGCCACCTTTTCTATAAATCGAGCATAAATTAGAAGTATAAGTCGGTAGTAGATATCCAAATAATGAAACGAACTCGTTCTTCCATTTCCATACTTCCTCAATGAAACGATCACGTCCAAGATCATGACGAGACAAACCTCTCTCACGTTGCAGCTTCTTCTCCACAACAACCTGTAGAAATATATATATATATATATATCAAGCTATATAATATATCAAATATATATCAATATATCAAACTCGGCATAAGCACCAACCAGACAGAAACTAGAGTTAGGTGTACCTGTGTAGCAATGCCGGCATGATCACATCCAGGATTAAACAAAGTGGTTTTGCCTTTCATACGATTCCTAAATTCAACACTTATTATGTAAATACAGACATGAACCAAATACTTCAACAATACTGCTCCATGACCTACCATCTTGTAAGAGTGTCTTCAATAGTAGTTGCAAGGGCATGACCAACATGCAGGGTACCGGTCACATTTGGAGGTGGAATACACATAGTGAAAGTTCTTCCCGGATTTGAAATGCTGAACAAAAACTCGAACTTGAACTTATTCCTCACTACCGGTCAATATCATAAGTTTAACATCGGTGTTTTTCGTCCATATTCTGGCTTGAAGAACCCTTCTCCTTCCCACCAAGCGTACCACTTCGCTTCGACGTATCTGGTATCGTAGGCACTAGGAAGCCCACGACTAGTATCTGAATGACCAAGATTCAATCTTACCCTTGATTAAAAACACCTATTCAAAAAGACTTGAAATAACCACCTTTCTTTTCACCAATCCGATCGTCTACTTCGTGTACCAGGTCCACTTTCATAATGTCTTTCTTCATTACCTTCTGGAAAGTGTATCGTTCCTACATGTTCCTACATCAAATACTTCTCTCACTAGGGTTGACCACGAGTGCAACCTTACACATCCGCACTACTGCCTTCATGTTTAGCGATAAAATTACGAAAAATTAACCCAAAACACACTTCTTTAGGTCTGGCGACAGCAGTTGTGGCTTTCTGGTCGAGCTTCCGTTGTTTCTCCGCGAACTTCGCCAACTTGGCTGCCTTCTCAGCCTCCTTCTTTAGTTCCTTCTCGCTCTTCTGCTTCGCTTGATCAGCAGACACCATACTTGCGACCTTTCAACCTCCTTCAGCAACGACTTCACCCACATCTTGAGTTATTCGACCAAATTACAGTTACTTTTAAAGAGGAACACTGCGACTTCACACCACCTGATAACGTAGATCGAACCACTCAGCACAAATCATTTTTATTTCCAACAAAACACATAAAAGAGAACGGTTACAACCTATTGGTCTTGGGTAGGAATAGAACTATCTTCTACTCGATTGTGTTCATATTTGGGAGAAACTCATAATAAAACGAGGTACAAAAACGAAAATAAACATACAACTCATTTCAGTTTAAAAAGAAAACCATCGTTAAAACCGAACATGAAAAGCGAAATATGCTTACTAATACGAAAAAGAAGGGTCAGTTCATATGAAATCCAAACGGTGACGGCACAAATACAAGAAGTAACCAAAAATTCCGAGAATAAACGGTGATCATCGATGGTAAGTTGAAAACTAGCAACTTAAATAAGAGACTAAAACATTACGGTTTCCAGCCGTATTAGTACCGCAATGATCAGAGTTCTAATGCAAGCTCAAGCTCGTTTTTGCCTCCTCTGCAAAAAATCGCACGTCAAAGTCCGGATCGTTCGAAAGATTCATCAAGATTGGTTTCACTTCATTTTGAAGAGTACTGAAACACACTTAGACAACATAATGGTTGCTATGGATTGTTTGATAGCAGGCTTGATAGCAAATTTTTAGCAGAAGCATAAACAATAAAGGAGTCAAGCCGTTTCCATAAACAAACCTTGTGTCCACCACCTTTCCAATCTTCATTAAGCCCTTAGCAACATTGAAGCGCACATTTGGTACGTTATCCTCGCTGAGCTAAATTTGTTATAAGGAAAAACACTATAAACAAAACATTGAAAGTTGGTAAAAAAGGATAAAGGATAAAGCTCTCGGCGTTGATCTATCTCTGAGAGATGTGCCACGCATACGACCTCACTAAGCATTGTTTGGAACTGACTGAATGCATATTTGGCTTATACGATGACTCGCGGTGGCCTACCGATGTATCGAGCCAGTACTGCTATGGTACCAGACAAGTCTGGTATCAATTTGCCGATCCCGGAGAGATGGGAGGCTTAGTGGGACTTGGGCACTGGGACCGATCCTTGTGTATTACAGTGCACCTGCGGTCACTGCGTTATACGCGCCCTCTGACAGTTAGTAGAATGAGTAATAACATACTTCGTTAATTATCGGCATAATCTCTTTCATAGTTTGCTCCGGCCCAACAGCTTCCGCTAGCGAATTGAGACAAAACAAGCAAGTCATGCGATGAAGATAGTTTAGGTCCTAAGATAAACGAAGTCGTGAACAAACAAATGATGTAATTGATATCCCACCGCAGTATTTTCTTGTAAATGACAAGGACTGAAAATTATGCAAACACACCTTGGACAAGGCTAAAACCTTCGGCATAATATTCTTCGTTGCCCACTCACCACCAAATTTACCAGCAAGTTCTGTCAGAATTGACGTAGCAGCCTCACGTATGGCGTAGACTGAAAATAACCCTAGCTGAAAAAAAAGAGAAACATTAACGACTTCGGATTACGCACCATGATCACACAGCCAGTTAAGACAAAGCGGGAGCATTTTCTCATCGAAGAACGCTTGTCCCTGAAATAATCGATAGAATATGTCAGCTAAATGAGCGGAAAAAAACTCGAGAACACATAGGTGAGATGAACTCACGAGTTGTGCAGCGAGTAACGGCATGAACTGCACTATGGCGAGTCGAACACGCCATTTACCGTCTTCGGCCAGTTCGACGATCGCTGGGAGAAGCGACTGCGAAAGCTGAGATGCCCCAATAACATCATTCACCTGAAACGTTTGTTACCAATCTCAATAGCTTATTTACTTGATACTTGAACGACCCATCCCCACTGATTGTGCGGGCCCCAGCATAATCACCATTTTTTGGAGATTTGCTGGTTAAGCCATCGTGGTTCCCTGGAATCCCGAGGACAGCCTAGCCAAAGTCTGCCCTAGGTCTTCACAACAACAGGCAGCCGCAGACCTTGTGGACCGGAAGGAGATTTGCCACCATGCGACATTGATACCAGTCAGGTGGCAGATCCTGCTACTGGTTTACTCTTAGCCATGCTTCCGGATGGAAACGTCAGAATCCTCAGCTTGGGAGAACCCTGCTGGGGTGAGGAATCACCCGCTGTACATCGCAGTCCGATACCAGCCACGATGAGGCGGTAAAGCGTTGGGAGAATCTCAGTAACGAAGTCATCAAACCAAGTTCTTTAGACACTAACTTTATCCAGACTGCTAATGATGTTCAGACGGACTTCGGCAGTACTGTCCTTTAGCAGCTGCATGTAAATTGGTAGGAGCTGTGATATGGTATTTTCTTTTCCAACAAGCGGCGCCAAACCCATAATAACTCCGGCAAGTTCAGTTTTTACATGCTGAAAAAGTATCAGTACAAGATGAGCGTTTAATATATTTATAAACAAGTTTCAAAAACTAATCATGTACTGACTTGATTCGGATCACTGACTAATTCTTTCACAACCGGCAGAATGTTGTTCAGAATGGCAGACTCTCTCTCGCTTTTCTTCAGGTTTGCACAAAACGCTAAAACACTGATGGAGCTACGAAAGAAGTTTATAAGAAAATATGGTGCTGTTGGATGACACACTGTTTAGCTTCTGTGCAGCAGCACCACGAACTTCGCCCTCCGCATCTTTGAGGAGGTTAGTGAAAGCTGGAACAAGGTCAGACAGAGCCATTTCCTCGCCAACAGCTTCTTGTATCTGCAACAGAAAGGAAGACATTCTTTAACAACATACTACTGTTTAACTAAAGCAGTTTCGATTCATCACAACAGCTGCACGACTTTTGAGCTCGAACGATTGAGTTTCAGCACTCATTCATTTCATTCAAGTATTTCTTGTTGCACTCGATCAAATCAGTGGAAGGAATGAAGTCACAGAAAAGAATGAATCAAAGCTGTCGCTTGTATTGCTAGGACCGTTCCATACGATTACATTAGTGAAGTGAACACTATTCAGATACCTCAGTCAGCTTTTCTGCAACCATAAATCGTACACGCCAACTTTTGTCATCCATGAGTCCAACGAGTACTGGTCGAACATATTCACGTCGACTATCTTCAGGTAACAAACCTGCCATCGCTATACATCCTTCAACAGCCAACAAACGCACCGAATCCTTGAAAGAAAAAGAACAGTGTAATATTTTCGCCTTCATAACATGACACACCAGGATACCTGTTCATCCGCAGCTAAATCAGAAAACATTGAGTGAAGTTCCTCAACGAGGTAGTCACGTTCGAACACCTGAAAAGAAAAAATGGACAGAATAACAATACTTTTCACAGGAGAAAATCACCTAAGAATGGTGGTAACCATGGACATCAACATTAAAGTACATATACGTCCGTGAACCTCCCAACGGTATACCGCCTCATCGTGACTAGATGTTGCTGGGTGTCGGGCTATGATGTACCGCGGGGAGATTCATCACCCCAACCGGGCCTCCCAAGCTGAGAAGTCCGCCGTTTCCAGCACGAACCTATCTAAAAGCAAACCAATATCAGGATACACCACCGTCCTGGTATCAAACCAAGTGCATGGTGGCAAATCTCCATCTAATCCACAAGGGCGGTCACCGGCACTGGTTGTGAAGACCTGGAACAGACTTTGGCGAGGCTGACCTCGGGACTCCGGAGAAACACAATGGCTAAAGGAGCAAAACTCCGAAAAGTGGAGATTATGCTGGGGTCCGCACAACTAGTGAGCATGGGCCGTCCAAATACCAAAGTGAGTGAGTAAGTAGGCTGGTGAACGCCTAAAAACTGTTTGCAAGCGGATTGAATTAGTCAAGGAGTTCTGCTAAATCTCCACGCAGTGTGGAAAACACCTAGTAAATAATATATCAAAGAAAAATGCCACTATAAAGCAAATAATACCCTGGGACAGAAGCATAACACAAGGGCGCACCATACCAAATAAAACTATTGTTTAACGCAATTTCTAAAGTGAACCATAGCAAAACTTTTGTTGACAGACGATCTCAATAAATCAAGAGTTCTTGATATTTCATTGCGAAGTCAATTTAACAAGATTTTATGACCAATAACAATCTTAAGCATAAAATGTTGTTTACTACTGAAAGAATCGGTTGAATTCCATGCTAAACAATATTAGTTCCTTCGGATTTTTGAAGGCAAACGTCTTCAAAAAAAAAAACCAGAATTTTTTCCCTTTTTCGATTCCGGCCGTAACTTTGGAATACCGATTTCTGATGGAATTTCAAGTTTACATTCAACCTACTGTCTCTTTCATGGTCATATGTTTATTTTATCACACTCCGCTTTTGATTTTAACTTTTTTTGCACTTTTATTTCAGCGCCTCAGCAGACAGGTTAACAACAACAGCAAAAGCTGGCACAATGTTCTGTGCCTTCAGCACTCTTTGGCATTGTTTGCCTTAGTCAACGAGTTTCAAACCCGTCCAACGCACAAAACTCCCAAATCACCAAACAAAATTACTACAAAGTAACCCACATTTAAGGAGATGCGGGCTTATCAGACGAGAGCGAATGTTGAATAAGCAAATTCTTTGCGAAAGTGGGACCATAGAATGCGCTGAAGTGCCCTGTTGAACGACAAAAAAGAATCCTACAATTCAAGTCTTCAACTGCTGACAGACATGAATCATAGATGTGTAATGCAATGTAATTCTCGCACAAATAAATCGCATTCTGGGTAATACAACTTCGGGCCAAATTAACCGCATTTTGGGAACGCAAACAACTATCACAAGAAGCTCCCAAGATTTGGTCAATGAATAATAAAAACCTATTTTCAGATCAAAAGTCTTTATGGAAGAAGATATTACAAGCTTTATACACCACTTCAATTTCACTCAAAAAACTGGATTATTGGCCAACCGATACAACAAAACTTGGGCACCACTTGGCGTTCACCAAACTTTTCCTATGCACTCACCTTCGCAAAGTCCCCAAGCTTTGATGCAGCAGCACGACGAACCATTGGAGTGTCATCACGACACATTTGCCGGAATAAGCTGGAAAAAGGAAAATGAAACAAAAACGATGTCAAACAAAACTGACTCTAACACGCAACCTAGATTATCGCCTCATTATCCATTAGAAAGTGCAGTTAAGAAACAATGATTACTTCCTCAGTTCCGCTTTGATTGCAGGACTAACTCGTGGATACGCAACACTGAACAATCCACAAGCCGATGTACGCGAGGTAAACCAGTCGCCTGAATAGTGATGATTTGGTAGTAATTCCGAGAAGTGTGACCAATAAAAGGGGAAAATTCTACCTGTCGCCAAGCGCTTCAACATTGGAATAAAGTATTCTTCTAGAGCACTACTGCTATGCTTATCAGCAATCTTTCGTAGACTCTCGACTGCTTTGTCCCTGACGACGGTTTCCTCGACAGTTGCCAAATTTTCAAGGGGTGGTAAAAGACAGTGAACATAATCTGGACCGCCAACCTGGAATCAAGTACATATTCGACCGCGTTATTCTATAACAGTATAACAATCTCAACTTACCAAGGGCGTGAAATTTCCCAGTTGATCTGCAAGTATTAGTAAAACTTCATCTTCGTCATAAATTGTATCTAAAACTCGTTATAGATCAATCCCAAAACAAAATACTATTAGTGAAGTTTCGATCCACTGTTTTACAAACCATAGCCGGTCCCGCTACCTAAAGGCAAAAGCTATTCGTGTTTGTTTGTAACCACTCATATTGAAAATTGAAAGTATCTCGCATGTAGTCTTCGAGTAAACACATTTTTAAAATACGACTCGACTTATTGTGCGGATCCCATAATCTAGTACGTTTTACTTGGTGTCTCGTATCCGTTCCTCATGGAGGTCTTCGAACTTTTGTGCGCTCAGCAGCCGACTGTTGATGACTTTAACTTACTCATGAATGCCGTCGAATTCTGGTCGAATTGGTTTTATCTGGAATCCTGGGGCAGTTGTAGTAGAGAGTTTCCAGGTTTTATCACAGGAAATCCCCGATTCTCGTGGATCAGAGTGAGCTTCCCAGACAAGCTTTTTAGCAGTTTTCCGAAACCGGGATGCTATGAGTATTGAATGATCCGGTGCAAGATTGAAGCAGCGACCACGACCACGTAGTTCTGAACCACAGTTCCAAACAATGCGCTTCTAGCGCCTCCGATTAAGTATTTAAACATAAACAATAGTTGGTAAAGGAATAAACACGTCGAATGTCCACAGCTGATGGTTATGTTGTTAAACACTGACCAGAAGCGACCACATGCTTTTTCTAAGAAAAAGCTGAAACTAGGAAGTACTCCTTGCCTCTACTCTACCGTTGTCTTATACTTTCCTTACGAACCCATTACGAAACCCGAATCCTTACATTTCTACTCTGTGGTAGTCCAGCAAGCTACCAAAGCACCCATTGTCAAACAAAGTGAAAACCAAGGGAGTCGTAGGAAAAGTGCTGTGCTCTTCGCGTCCTTCGAGCGACCCCATTATGCAGTTTTAAAGACAAGTCAGTGTACACTTTATGGGTAACTGCTCGGTGTAGTAGATGATTGACGGATTACAAATGATGCACATAATCTCCTTTTGTGGCTATCACTAAACATTCCAGCTTATACATCATCAAAATCCTTTCTTTCGTGAAAATATGGCAGAAAAGACTCACGAACCTGTTAGAAATTGAATGAGCTCGTTACGAGTGCGTTCAACGCCAAGAGCAAGTGCAATAGTTGAAAGCCTACGAATGCTGTTCAGTCGTAAGTGTACGTCCTCATTCCGTAGTTCATCGATGAGGACGGCGATCGGGTAAAGCGAATCTTCCGGCTCATCATGACATGGAGATGCAGCAACTGCAGCGGACGACATCCTCGTTTTCGTGGACCCTAGAAATTCCACATTTTCTTGACCTGCACGAGTTTGATACACAAGAAACGAAGGTAAACAATCTCAACAGTTGATGAAAAGAACTACCGATGACCAACTCCAGGTAAAGCCACGTTGCACCTGGAGTGCGGAATGAATTGAATCCCACTCATATGTTGAAGAGGGGAGGAGGAACGAGGGAGGCAGATCAGCCGGTATCATGATTTTATCTCAGTGCACTGCACGGTGAGAAATTAGGCGGTAACCACACGAAGTAAACCGCCAGACTATAACTAGCTAAACGCTATACAGTATGTTAAGTAAAACCAGGAAAAACAATGGGCTTATTAGAGTTGAATAGGACGACAACGTAAATAATTCCACAGATTAGTATCAACTATGGAAGCTAAAAAAAAACCCAAAACATAGATTTCAAGCTCCTAACAAAAGCAATATATAAAGACCAAGATTTTTTAATCGCTCTAGAAATTTAACTATCAAGACCTTACCAGAATATTTAGAAGACTGTTAAAAAATATGGGGAATAAAACATAATCGTTAGCCAAACCCTCACAGCCAGAGATAGGTTAGCATATGGCGTTGGATCAAACCAGGGACAACGTGTGTATTGCAGAGCTCTTCCTACCGCTGTGCTACCTACACTCGACCATTGTTGAAAAGCAAGATATACAATGCGAAAAGTGCTTTAGCATTGGATGCCATGTTCCTTATGCACCAAAACGAACAACAAAGGCCATTGTAGGGACACTTCAACATTTTATATCAATTAAAGAAGATTGATTCAACTAAAATGTACACCCAGACACAACAGAAGGAGAACCTCTGCATATATTTCTTAACGTTTACCAATTAGGCTTACTCAACGCTTACCACTTAGACTGAGTTACTCTGTAGGTTCCTTACGGGCTATATTGACTTATGCAGACCGAACCCGCCTCCTCTCCTACCTCTTCCTAGCCTAAGATATTTTCGGAAGTAGTCCGTTCAAAAACTAGCACATGTACTTTCCTAATGGCGAATTCTAATCGCCATTTTTCCCTTCAAAATGCTCCTACAATAATTCAATGACATCAGAAGTTTTACAAAGTAACTAAAATAGGTCGCCATAGTTAAAAATCTCCTTCGTAATCTGAAAGTTTAGATTTCATTGTTAACTGAGACACATCGGTCATTTCCAATTCGTAATTCTAGAAACTCTTACACTAAAACCACAATGATGCTGAGATATTTGTGAAACTCTGGCCCACATATGTCTTCGGTGGAGATCGAACACGATATTACTCTTTCCAGTGGCTAACGCGTATACCACCACGCCATGCGAATCCTTCGTTTCGCCTTTCTCTCAGCTAATACAGTTCACAAATTATTATCCACGTCCTTACAACTCCTATTTTATGCTTTCGCTTAAGCTTCTATGTCTGTCGTTTTTCTACACAAATGTACCATTTGAGCTTGAAATCCTAACGAAATAGGGTCATTCAGATAAATCCGGTACACCTTTTCTAACTGATCATTCCAACGATGATATGCCTAGTCTGTTGAACAGTAATGATTCTCTGTTAAAGGATCATTGTTAACGACCGACTACTCCACTACTACTAAGCTCGACTGACTCCTAACTACTACTCGGCTAAGATAATGTAAAATCCAATTTTAAAGACATAAATATGAAACTAACCATTGCTTGTCCTACGAACTGGGGGTATTTTCGGCGAACCAACGAGAAACCGACCACTTCTGGTCTTCATCGTTTCGACAATGAACGGTAATTGAACGGTAATCCGGTATTCCTCTAGGCGTCACCACCCAAGAATTCAAGGTTTTGGCGGCAGATCAAAAATTCAAATCTTCTACCTTGGAGCGCGTTTTTCTCCGCACAAAAGCACTGACAGCCTAGTGCTGGTAAATTTGGTTTCTTTTCAACTACTACGTAATATTTAACCTTTTGGACTATAATTATCAAAGTATAAATAAAACTAATGGTAATTTTTCATCTAACATTAAGAAAGAAGTAAATTTATGTGGAATATTAGCCGTAAATTCATGAGTAGCATAAAAAATGTCCTATGAAAGTGTTTTAACAGTGTTACATTTAAGACCTATACATGAAGAGAGAGAGTAAGGGTTAAAATGGAGGTATACCCGTATGGGAAACGTATGACGGGCATTTTTTTGAAATAGTCCATGCTTAATTTTCTTTATTAAATTGTGTAGAGTGTATAATTTATGCTCTAACAATGTTCCACAAAATAACGCGAACGGAAAAACCTCAACAGCAGAGAACTCTCTGGGTGCGACGATTCCCATACGGTGTTGTCAAGGGCGAACCAGGAGATATCGATCGCGCTAGGAACTCGTCGCGTCTGTCCACACCACTACGCCCACTACTGCACCAGGTTCGGGTTTCGTGTCCGTGTTTCGGATTCTAGCGCAGTATTTCAGTTTTGGTCGTTTCACGTGATGAGTTTTGTTCCGATATTAGATGTGCAATTGTCTACGCATTGTTTTTTTCTGTTTCAGTCTACAGACTTCTTTAGTAATAAAAATAGTGTGATAAACATTGCCGCTGCACTGCAATATTCTTGACACCATGTGGGAATTAGTCCTAGACATCTTCTTAAGAAGTCCGGTTGTTGGGAAGAGTTCGAATTTTAACTTCGAAGAAAATCCTAGTCAAGTAGATCAGGTCATTCAAACCTATACAATGATCCGCGATGCTCTAGTTACCAATTCACTGACCTCGGAGTGATGGAAGGTTAGGTGACTCTGCATCGCGATATCGAACCCATGTGCATTGCGGGGCACCTCTAACCACTACGCTACGCTCACTCACGAATACATAGTATGTTGAAATCAAGTGAAGGCCTCCAGAAACGGGAAACACAGAGCATGAGGTATGCATTTAAGGATCTTTCTATGACCGATGAGGATTGAATGCATCTTGGATTACACATATCACAGGGAAAGATCTTACCAGCATAATATTTTTAAAGCACACTAGGCACACCTTTGGGTGCATCGACCACAATGGATTTAGTGTAATATCAGGCGTAGAATTGGCATAGCCACTACGTCAATTTATTCGGAGATAGAGAACATCAGTCGGAAACTTGACAAAGTATCTTACGCGAGAGCTACTAAATTCTCACTGAAGGATTCTTACAGGAGGCACCACAGCGATTCAGGAACTATGAAAAAGACCAATCCGAAGAACAACCACTAGGACTGTTATGAATACAGTATCCTGGTAGTATCAACTATGTAGTGTGAACATGGTATTTACATCTCTCGCCCTCATGAAATGTTATAACGTAAGGTTATTCCCCATCATTTCCTTTACACTATAGTTTTATGCTTAATGAAAATCAATGCTAGACTCTGTTATCTGAAATTTGAGCAGTGATCAAGAGCACGAAGAGCAGCACTGCTCTGGAGTTAGCAAACCTCGGCTGTATACACTTCTCGCAACCGTTATGGATACATGCCATCAAAACTAAGCTATCTTAATGTTAATGTCAAAAAACTGTTTAGCTATGCTAGATGCCCGAAAGACCAAACATAGGAACAATGGGACATGTTACCGAGGGTGTCTTGATAATAATTGCTGTTTTAATGTACAATAAAATAATTAGCCAGAATATTTTACCGAGGATATCAAGGACTTTGGATGAAGCGTAACCTGAGGTTTGGACAAGAATTCTATTAATATGGACCGCTCTCCCAGGGTACCTTCGTCTTAACCCTGCGATAGATTCTACGATAGAGTGACACTATCTCTTCAGAGCCACAACCATCATACTGCAACAAATAAAGGAACTTTTTTCAGACGAAAACTGGACCAGTATAATTCGACATTCATAAAGAAGACGAAATTCTCAAATAGCAGCCGAAACAACACGTCAATTGTTCGAAGACTCTTGTGGACAATGAATGCGAAGAAAACGAGTCGAATGAATGAAGATGTGCTGAGATCCACATAATGGATGTTATAACGGGTCATGTAAAATAAAACGAAAAAAGATCTAATGAATAACAGCGAAGTGGGGAAGACGAGCGAAGGAATTGAGGAAAAGAGGGAATTGAATATGATTACAAGTAAACTGAAAGAAGTTGAAACATTATTAAGCTTTGTACTAGCTGATAGATACTAACTTCTACAGGATGGATTGTCCGACAGAAATAAGTGGTTATCACAGTTATCACAGGACGATCACCGCCATCGATACGAACCATCCTGAATGAAAGGGAATCGTGAAGTGAATACGCCTGGTTCGAGGGAGATGCTCCACTGAGGAGGACCTGACTCCATGCGAGGCGAAAACGCCACCTCGAGAGCACTAACAGCTGTGGACCATCGACTCGGATCATCGGTTCTGATGAAGACGACACTGTCGAAACGCTAGCCGAAAATAAACACCATTTATCACCCTCGTGTAAACTTATCAAAGAAGGAATACATAGCTCCCAAGGTGGACTTTCTATTAACCTCGTTATTGCATAATAAATGCGTCGTTTTCTTGCTCAGCAATCGCAAGGTTGTTAAACAGCATACATTTGCTTCCGTAGGAAAACACGATACAATAAAACAGTAGCTGACGTTTCGGCAGTATCGCCTTCTTCAGAGCCTGGAATGGCATACTGATATACAATATACTGAGCCAAACGCTTCAATGACACTTACAAAAAGTCGAAAAACTCTATGAAGGTTGCATAATCAACAGCTAAGTAGTTAAAATAGGGTTCATAATGAACCGTGAAAATCTAGGGTCACCGTACTTGGAGGCATGGCCATACCTGAGAACGCGCGTTCATTACTAGAATTGGGACCCAAGTTTTTCACCGTCACAACCAATTTCTAAAGCAACCGTGCGTAGGATCGCATGCAGCTTGCATAAACTTTAAGATCGACCCGGCTATAAGGCCAAGAAAGAAATATTCTATAGAAATAAAAATGAGGAAGTGACGATATTACCACTATTTCCTTTTGCCAGAGCGTTCCTCAGACAGCAGGAACGCAACGTCGAAATTGATGCAAACTTTCGCATATTTTCGGACGATGTTCTCAAAATCCTTGTCCGCTATCGCGATAATAAGTATATCTCTAACCTCGCAACCGCACAAAAATGTGGTATGCGAGAAATTAGGGAATTAATAAATTCGAAGACCATTGGACTATCAGATAGCGATAAAACTTTTTAAGAGACACAAGTTAGTATCAGCTGATGATCTCGCGTATGCCAATCCACTCTCCTACAAGGTGAGACCCATTATCAGCTGTGTAGACGGGCCAACGGATGGAACAATGCGGTTTCCAGGCCGAATACTCACCCAACTGCCTAGCCATATTCCAGCTCACTTCAAACACCTAAATATTCCTAGAACGTTAAATATATTTATCAACCTCGTGCAAGCTTATCAAGAAAGAATGCATATTGATTAGTCACACCGAGGTTCAGGGAAAGTCGGTTTCGAAATATTACTACGCTTTGTGCTAGCTGATAAAACACCGACTTCTGTACGATGTCCGCAATGATGTATGTCCGGAAGAAATACAGGTTGTTACCACCGGACATTATCATTATATATCCACCATCAGCATCGTGTATAAAAGGGCATCACTGAGTGAGGATGCCTCATTCGAGAAGATGGATCACTGAGGAAGACCTGGCTCGACACGAAGGCGAAGCTGCAACGTCGAGACGAACAACAAACATGGACCATCGACTCGGATCATCGGTTCTGAGGAAGACGAAGACGTCGAAACGTTAGCCGAAAATAGATATATTTATCAACCTCGTGCAAGCTTATCAAGAAAGAATGCATTCCTAGAACGTCTACGTAGCGCGTCTCTTAACAAAGCGTGCGTGATGGAGTCTTTCGATACTCCCGCGCTCTACAGCAACGTATCGAATAACTCCGCAATGCAAGCCATCCGCGAACTTCTTGTTAAACATGAAGAAGGAATACAAATGCATGGCCTGCCTATTCAGCAGCTTATGGTTCTCTTAAAAGAGTGCCTAAACTCCTCGATTTTCAGATGATCTAAGAATTATTACGCCGAAGTAGAAGGTTGGAAAAGGGACAGCGGTTGACACCAACTCTCGCCATGGCATACATGTCTGAAATAGAAGCCCCACTTATCAAAACCGCCGCTACTCTACTGCAGATATATAGATGATTGTTTTGTCATCTTCCGTACTCAGCAGAAGACGTGCAAATGCTTTGAATTCTTGATTGGGTAGTCTGAATATATTAAATTCGGCCGGGAGAAACCGAATGAAAATTGGCTTTCATTCCTCAACGTTCAAATTAACTTATCAGGTAGCAGTTACATGACAAGATGGCACCGAAAACCAAGTAGTAAGAACATCGTTGCGCATTCAATTTTTTCCCAACCTTTACATGCAAAGAGAGCGATTGTGAGAAACATGTTTCGAACAGCCACCTTTGTGTGCGCAACCAGGAAACTAACGGAAGAATCGCGCGACTTGGCTCGACAAATAGCCGTCTCCAATGGCTACGAAATAGTAACCCCACGAGATAAGTTTAGAAGGAGAGCAACGCGCCCAAGCGAAACAAATGGCTAAAAGAAAGTCCCGTTTATGTTGTCTTTTATTACCGATGAAGTAATCGTAGCTATAAAACGATGGTTAAGAAGTGCAGGTCTAGAGGAAACGGTAGCGATAGCTGAAATACTGCCGGCTACCCTACGTCGTCAGTTAGTTCGTAACCGCCTGTATGACCGTCTATGTGGAACAACAAATTGCGTAATTTCCCTTACGGCAGGAACGGTGATTGCATGAGTTCAGGTACGATATACCTGATCTCTTGTATTAATTGCGGAGATGAATATATTGGCGAAACGAGCAGACCTTTGTGTATCCGTATAAAAGAACACCTAGATGGCAAACGAAAACTAAGACGAAGCACCCCACTAGGCACGCATAGGATACAAAAGCATAGCGGAGACGATTTTGACGTAAAAGTCAATATCCTTGCACAGGAGTCCAAAACACCAGCGCGGAAACTCCTTGAGGCTTTTTGGATCAATGCCAAAAACCTTACAATGAATAGCAGGGATGAATGCCCGGAGGTCATTCGCGACCTGATCCCGTATGTTAGCATCGATTTTTGATGTGGGATGGTGCAGTCGTCAACCACATGCGACTATAATCAGCTGTTCCAAACTTCCTCATTGGAAGTCACGTAAAAGCGGTGAGTTTTTCGAGAAGCTGTTGATCATGTAATTACCAAAGAGTCTTTCGTCTTTTTGTAAGTGTTATTGAAGCGTTTGGCCTAGAAGATTGTTTATCAGAATCGCCTTCCAGGCTCTGAAGAAGGCGATTCTACCGAAACGTCAGCTATTGTTGTATTATGTGTTTTCGTATGGAAGTAAATGTATGCTGTGTGATAACTTTGCATTGCTGAACAAGAAAACGACGTAAAAATACATATTAAACTTTTTCGTTTCAATTCGCCATCCTTCAGATGCAACAAAAGCGAAACAATATGTGTTCGAATAAATTCCACGTAAATCATTTCTAAGCTTGGCGCCAAAGAAATGTCTCAAGAAAGTGATATGCTTACTTAGATGACAGATGTTCAGATATCGTACAGATCCCAGCAGTTTGTGAACCGATTTCCATGCCCTGCAAATGCCATCCACGGAAGTGCTCGAACTCGTGTGTGACTACGATGGCAACTTGAGAACCTGTCGTTCTCTCTCCTTAGTGCCATGCCAAATACTGGAAAAGTGTGATTTCTCTCGAGAACCGGAAGCTCTTTACCGCGCCCTTCCTTCGTCCAGCTGATTGCTTTAGTTGAGAGGAAAGTACGGCGTTTTAACGTTATCACCACAAACGGTTGCAACCTTTATGGATTTAAGGCAAATTGCTGCCTTGCGACTCCTATTCATCCAGGGCGACAGTGTTTCCTGTAACCATGAAAATTCGTCGATTGATCGCTCCAGAACAATGTAACAAACTCGAGCATCACATAATTGCTTACAAACCAGGATGACATGAACTGACAGTGAAACGAAGAACTTTATTAAATTGCTGTTTTACCAAGGCCGTTTGTGAATAAATACAATAGCGAAAATCTGTAGAAGTTTCACGTAGTAAGTGACTAAGGCATGTGATTGTAAATAAAAGATCTCAATCTGTAGTATAACTCGCAAATATCACAAATTTAAACAAAAATTCGCCAATAGAGCTAATATGATAAAGACTGCAGGCATGATAAAAGAGAAGGAATGTACAGGACAATGAAGAAACCATTGAGTAGGAGGATGTAGCAAATTGGTCACTCATCGGACGGCACTGTAAAGCGCACACGCTCTTTGGTGTTCGATCTCATGTCCTAGGATAATCAAGTGCCAATCGCGACAGGATCTGTAATAAGTTAGCACCGGGCTTCTCCAGGAGAATAATAATAATAATAATATGAACTTTGGCAGTTCTCCGTAAGCCATTTCATAGGCCGAATATATCTCTGAAACACCTCAGATATAACGAATGGAGCCGAATGCATGACGCATACCTATGGGATTGATCACTACTTGACGCCTTATCCTTTAATCTACTATAATTTATTTTTTTTTCTGGTAGTCGTATCGATCACGGTAGCAGAATGGATGGATCGTTTCCTTAATTTTTTCCGAAGTTCGTTACTTGGTCTCATTGTTTGGATACCGATGATATCAAGACAAAATATTTTAAAAATTTTAATAGATTCTCTGAAAAGTGTTTTTGACATACAAGAAGGAAGAAATAGATGGTCTTGGAAACAAATACCGATGTGTTTGCTATCCGATTTTTACAGTTTACAAAGTGTTCGCCCGTGACATTTACTATAGAACAGAACGTGAGATAAAGAGAAGAGTCACGTGTTAGCTACGTTCCAGAAAACTCTCATCACAACGATCCAGGATCTAGCTCGCACATCGTCTGTCCTTCAATCTTCTGAACTGGTTCGTTAGTATACAATGGCATCTTCTCTAACGTTCATCGAACTAGGAAAGCCTTCCTCCGAATGAGTCTTTCCACTGAATACCTTTACTTGTATGTTACTATACGGTAATTACTGCGACGTTATACCTATTCCTTAGCAATATTATAACTCGTTATTACTTGTTTAGTACGTATCACTTTATACTTACTTACTTGAATACTTGAATGGCCCGTCCTCACTGGCTGTGCGGGTCCCAGCACAATTTCTATTTTTCGGGGATTTGCTGGTTAAGCTATTGTGGTTCCCTGGAATCCCGAGGTTAGTCTGGCCAAAGTCTGCCACAGGTCTTCACCACTACAGGCAGTCGCAGCCCTTGTGGATCAGAGGGAGATTCGCCACCATGCGACTAGTTTGGTACCAGGATGGCAGTAGATCCTGGTATTGGTTTTCTCCTAGCTGGGCTACCCGACGGAAATACCGGACTCTTTCTCAGTTTGGGAGACCCTGCTGGGGGATGAATCCCCCGCAGTTCATCGCACTCCGACACCCAAGAACATCTCCCAGCCATGATGGTAAACCGTTGAGAAAATTACTTTATACTTACTACTTTCTATTCATTTTGCAAGACTCACTGCTGAGCCACATATGAATTTTCCGTCTGAAATTCAGCTCGCTAGCCGAAACACATACGTAGAGGTATGCACTAAGTAAAACGACACTGCTACCCTACCAACGCCTTACCGCCTCATCGTGGCTAGAAGGCGGTCTCGTGTGTAGGGCTGTTATGTACAGCAGGGGATTCATCCTCCTGGCAGGTTCTTCCAAGCTAAGAAGGACTCCAGCGTTCCTTTGATGAAGTCCAGCTAAGAGAAAACCAATACCGGTGATAACTCTCCATCTGGTCCATAAGGGCGGCGACTGCCTGTGGTGGTGACGACCTGGTGCAGACTAGCATGGCTGACAATGGGACTCCAGGATGCCACAATGGCTAAGCTAGTAAAACTGAAAAACGGAGAATTTGCTTGAGTCCGCACAACCAATGAGGACAGGTCGTCCAAGCATCCAAATAGGTACTATGTCGATTGGAAGCATTATGGTAAGCTGCAAAGGACATATATGGATTGATGATCGGAGATCATAGCCTTCGAACACTCTCTTTATCAGAGACAAATTGAAATCTGTAAAATTATTCCTCTGGTCCACCCGGTTTCAATCCGAATTGAGAAATCTCCTATTCAATCGGAAATGCAAATCCGTCAGGTTTCTGCGGACGAGTTTTCGCGTCATCACTCATCGGAGACAAGTAATTCTCAAATAGAATTTCTGTTTAGAGTAATCGTCTCCTTAGTGTTGTTTAATATCATTTGATTTAACATTTTTATTTTTGAACACTTCTTTATAAAGGAATATTAATCCATTTCGTGGACGTTACCACAGAGATTTACGACTTGTTTGACGTTTTGCGTGGTCCGTTTCTTCCTTGATCTTTATTCTTTTCCTGCCCACTATTTAGGCGTCGTATTTCGCTGTGAGAAGAAGCTATACAATTAATCTCTGTCTTCTTAGGTTCCCTACATAACAGTTTTGTATTTTTAAGCTGAATAACCTCCTCCAGCAGTTTTTTCCCTTGAGGTCTACGAGTCTTTGTCTGATTTTTTTTGCAGCGCTAGGAGTTATGGCTTTTTCCATCACCTTAAGGTGCCGTGCACTCGAGCCTGGTTTGTTGGTCTTATTCCATTGTTTTGAGAAATATTATGTACAAAGGTCGTAAGAATCACTGGTTTGCTTCCAGTTTTGCGCTTGATCAGTCGTGGAGCAGCAACAGCTGCTCCTCCTGCACAAAAGAAGCCCGAGAAGACTTCGTTTGGAAATCTGAAGGACTCGGATCGTATATTTACGAACCTTTATGGCCGTCATGACTATCATCTCAAGGGCGCACTGTCTCGGGTACGATGAGGATTTATGTGTTTTTCTTCTTTCTGGAATTGCTTTTCTATTCCTGAAATCCGGTTTCAATTCTAGGGTGATTGGTATAAAACCAAGGAAATCATTTTGAAAGGATCTGAATGGATCATCAATGAAGTGCGCACATCAGGTCTCCGTGGTAGAGGAGGTGCTGGCTTCCCTTCTGGTATGAAGTGGAGTTTCATGAATAAGCCATTCGATGGGCGGTTGGTATTCGGTTTTTTAAATCTATTCTGGAGTTTTTTTGTTTTTAGGGCTCTTTCTTCGTCTTTATTGTGTTGTTTAATTTTTGTTTAGTCCAAAATACCTAGTTGTTAATGCGGACGAGGGTGAACCCGGGACATGCAAAGATCGCGAAATAATGAGACACGACCCTCACAAGGTTCATGAAACGTATGTTTTGTCTTTATTTAACGTAAATTTTTTATATTACAGTTAATCGAAGGTTGTTTGATTGCTGGAGTGGCAATGGGAGCTCGTGCGGCTTATATCTACATTCGTGGAGAGTTCTACAACGAAGCTTGTATTCTTCAAGAAGCTGTCAATGAAGCTTATAAGGTAGTAAAGTATGTGTCTGGGCAGTGAACCTTTTTCACGAAATCGCATACTCTTGGGATTTTATTGTTTTCTGGAGGAGCAAACATAAAATTCATTAGTTTTGATCACCTGCTTAAGCTGTGGTCTCGTTACTCCCCAACTAGTCGTGGTGGGTGCCAGTAGAGTCCATTCGTTTCCGTTGTGTATCGCAACTTTCCAATCAGTTCGCTGCGCTCGTGGACACGTAGAGGGCCACACCTTTGATACGACTCTTTTTTCATTCCTTTTTGACGGAAAGTGCTCACTTACACTGTTGGGTTCCACTATGTCGTACATTTAATTTGAACTGCATTTCTGAATGAAGAATCGAACCGCTTACCATTCCTACAATTTTTGACCCTGCTGGAGAACTATCTCTGTACACCGCCGCTCGACACCCAGGAATATCCGACGGTGTTAGGTTCACCTGAAAACCCTTCCTATTGGCCCATATAAGTGAGTACATATTTGACCCATATTTATCGTCTTGGTTGTTGCAGATTTTCCGTCGAATTTATGTATTGCTGGTTTGAGGCTTTCTTGCTGGAGTTCCGAGAAAACAGTTTCATGAAGGTCCCAGGTCGTCACGTCATGCAGTCATGTGCCCTTGTGAACCTTAGAGAACTTTGCATCATGCAGCAATGTTTCTTATTGGATAGCGGTGATATCTGGTATCTTTCCGTAACTGCTGTGGTACAAATCGACTAGTGAACCAAGTTTCAGACCTTCGAACACCTGGCCACAATTAGTTATTCATCGTAGGTTTTGACGTATGAGCACCTTATATTGAATTAATTAATGCTTCTTATCTTTTCTTTTGCTTATAATATGGGAAATTGCGTATATTTGGAATTGTAGAGGAACGACATAATTGATAATCGTTTGCTAGGAATGTCATTGTTTATGAGCTATTACACTAACCACAAGAAAAGATTTATCTTTTCTCAGTGAACTTCTCGCTACTATAAAATGTGATCAGCAGGTTGCAATGGTGCATCATTCGATAGAAGAAGTAGTATCCATGATTTTAGGCTGGATATATCGGTAAGGACTGCTTGGGAACTGGGTACACATTTGACGTGTTCGTACATCGCGGAGCAGGAGCCTATATTTGTGGTGAAGAAACTGTGAGTAATATATTTAGACAATTTCACTTATTTGTCTCGTTTGGTTTTTCATCCTTGTTTTCAGTTAATTTTATGTAGTTTTTTACATTGAATTAGTAATAGGGCAGTTTATTTTACGCCGGCAAAGGTTTTAAAGGACTTCAGTTTTGGCTATCAAGTTAAGAACAGCGACTGAGTAACAGTAAGCTGCTCAGTGGGAAAACTCTTCGAGTATCAGCGAACTACTTATAACTCCTACATTATACCGAATGTGTCCTGGAGCTAGAAGAAACATAAATCTTGACGCGCAGCTATGAATTGTTTCTTATTTAACGTTTTAATGCTCTATCCACGTAAATTTCCGAGATTAATTATGTCTCTTTAAGCCCTCTGGGATTGGCAAATTGGTATCAGACTTGTATGAGTTGACAGCAGCGCTGACGCTTTACATCGTTAGGCCATTGCGAGTCATTGTAAAGGCCAGATATGCATTTAGTCACTTCCAACGATGGTTTATGAAGTCGAATGCATGGCGCATCTCTCAAGGATTGATCAACGCCGAGAGCTTTATTTTTCATTTTTTATGATAGAGTAAGGAAGCTCGTCAGTTGTTGGCAGTTAGGTATAGTTTGTAGTTTATGGTTTCAATTTTACTTAAAATAACTCAACTATGATTTGGGATATGTTTGTTCAACTCGTAGGACAGAACATCTCATCGTTGACCTTAATTGCTGTAAATTGATCGCAACTCATTCGCTGTCTCTGCCCTTACCGCAACAAATAACGTCTTCATCCTTGTCGTACTTTTCGCGCAGTAGTTCGTTTCCACGTACCTTTTATTATCATACCATTTTTCCGTGTGCTACGTGTACTCCGAGTTATTCTATTTGTTTTCCCATGTTCCCCACACTTAAATGTGTTATGTGTTGAGAAAGGTCTCGTACATCGTCCGACCGCGAGGTTATCAATCTTTGGTGGTAGCTTTATCACATATGTTATGTATATTTTGGCATTTTCATATATTGCCTTTCCCATACATGAGCACAGTAGCGTCGAGATCCTATAGTACTGTCAAATATAAACTGCATGGAAGCACATCGATAAATGTGTACTCTGTGTATCTGAGCCGTTGTGCCTTAGTCACTCATCATCAAGAAACCTCTACGTTGGAATTGTATTGTAGTGGTTGTTTGATGCAGTAGAATATTGGAATAGTAGCGTCGACCGGTTTGGCCAATGCACCAAATGTAGTAGTTGGCGCAGCGGAATATAGAACTTCGGGTCAGTCTTCGACACAGAATAATTGCTAACTCAAAGTAGAATGGCTGACTTTGTACGAGTTCGCCACGCAGGACTTTTGATGTGGTCTTACTTGATACTTGATACCTGAATGGCCCGTCCTCACTGGTTATACGGGCCCCAGGATGGCCTCCATTTTTTCGAAGATTTGCTGGTTAATCGTGGTTCTCTGAAATCGCGTGGTCAGCTTGGCCTAATTCTGCCCCAGGTCTTCACCGCAGGCAGTGGCGTCCCTTATGGGTCAAAGGGAGATTAGCCGCAATGCGACCTTGATACTAGGGCGTTGGTGGATCCTGGTATTGGTTTACTCTTAGCTAAGCTTTATGATGGAAACGTCGGACTCCTTCTGAACTTGGGAGATCTTGTCAGGAGGATGAATCCCCTCGCTGTACATCGCAGTCGGACACCCAGGAACACCTTCCAGCCACGACGAGGCGGTGAACTGTTAGGAGGTTTGACGTAGTACCGGAGAACAATCTCATGCTTGGGTTATAACTGTTTATAGCAATAATAACAATCCGATATTAACAATCTGACGATCTCTAGTTGAGCGAACGGGCACAAGCGAAACACTCGAGCGAAGCTGGGCGAAGCACTGGAACACTGGTAATTGGATAACAAAGAATGCTTCCTATACCTTCTGTAATTGGTGGAGTTTGACAGAAGGAGCTAGAGATATTGCTTAAGGGAGATTCTAGAATCTTTGTTAAAGCTATAGAAGGGGTTTTCCAGGAAATTCATATGACAACGATGCAGTAACCTGTACAGAAAGCATAGGTCGATGCTGAGGAATGCTTACAGTTTGCAATTGCTTCTTTGCTGCCGGAACTGTCGGGCGGAGAAGCACATTTGATAAAAAGAAGTTACAGAATTCCTTTTCAGCCAGCTGCGAGGCAGGTGCAAGGGTTGGTCGCCGATAAGACATGAATGTGCAGAGATAAATGTGGAATGATTACAAGTAAACGATATTATAGAAATGGAAACTATTCATAGAATATTCACCACAGGAGTGATCTTAGTACTCTCTCCGCTTTCATGATTTCAGAAGCTGGGCGTACTAGCTCGTAAGAAAAGCTTTTTGACTCCTGATGCAACGTATTTACTTGGATGGCTATCCTCTTATTTGAAAAATAGCTGTAAAAATGGTATTTGCAGAAAATCAATGGCCGGAAGGGAAATTAGTGAAAGTGATGTCTTACAGCCTGCCTTTCTCCTCCACATATAAGTAGATATCAACTCACTTCGCGTTCTGAAGAGCACTAAACATGGAAACCTATCTTATTTCTTGCCACATATATAGTGAAATCCTTGCAGTTTGCCACAAATGCGTTTAGGTTGATGTTACATTTGCAGTACAAAGACGAAAATTCAAAGTTATGGTAAATTTCACGATTATGCGACTCCGATGGTAGGCGTAGCGTTATCACGTTCAAGTTTTAGGCATCAATGCGCTGAAACGGCGATCGTTCCTTTGATGTGCACAATTCTTCTTTAAAGAGTAGACGGTCAGCAATAGCCTCTGTTACGAACAATCCCAAAGAGATTTAAGACTCAGAGCAGTGTGGACATTATGTATGATACAACCACGAAAACGCTATTTGCAAAACTCCGAACCGCAAGTGTCTGCGGTGGAAACAAACGCGCTATTAACCTTTCGAGGGACTAACGCGTTCACCATCACACCAGCGGGTTCTTCGTCTCGCCTGTCTCTCAGCTAGTAGAGCCACAGAACTAGTTGAGAGACAGGCGAAACGAAGGACACGCATTGTGTTATGCTGAAGACGTCAGCCCCTGGAAAGGGTAATAGCGCGTTCGTTACCCACCGCAGACACCTGCGGTCTCGAGTTTTGCAATCATCTCAGCATCATTCTGACTGTGAACTTTGTTCGAGTCTCCCTTTATTTTTGTCAGTATTCTTTACAGAGTATGGCAATGGTTGATTTTTTAGGTTTTGGGTTCTTAATTATCTGACTATTGAAAGCTTAGCATTTGTGTCATATTGATGAATTTTGTTGAAAACCTAGCATCATACCTCTAATCAGGCAATGCAGGAAATTAAAACGGAGTTAGAAAAAGTACAGTTCCAGGTACAACCAGGAATTATACTTTCCATGTTGTTTGTGAGCTCTGAACTTGGTCTGCTCAGTTATTTGCATTCAGCATTTCAGAGTTAATGAAGCAACTGCTTGTTCTCTTTTTCTTAACTTGTTGCGATATAGTAATACGCTTTGTGTAGTGTTAGTTGTGATCGCGTTATCTTGTGCTTAACTTTCAACGTCAAACGTGAACCAGTTGTGGTCAGTCACATTTTAACTACTGATTTTGATTTCTCAAACACTACGAGTGTTCGAGGAGTTGAATACTGCATAAATTTATTGAGGAGATTTTACTCTATCGTCGTAATCCCATCTGTGATTTTTCTAAACTACGCTTTGAATTCAAATGAGCCTTGAGTTGAAATTGTCAAAAATTTTTAGACTAAATCTAAACTTCAATGATGCTGAAATATTTACAAAACTCCGGACCGCAGGTGTCTGCAGTGGGGAACGAATGCGCTATTGCCCTTTCCGGGAGTAACGCGTTCACCACCACACCATGCGGGTCCTTCGTTTCGCCTCTCTCTCAGCTCGTTCTATCGATCTCTGCCATCAGCAATCACTCGTCAGCGGGATTGATCTGTGGAATCCAAATCGGCAACGAACCCATTTAGACTGAGGCTGTAGTTATAATCACAGTTTTAGCTTATTATTTGCTGCCTAGTCTTTTTAATGGAAGGGTATATGTTGCGAAATATAACTTCAATGATGCTGAGATATTTGCAAAACTTCGGACCGCAGGTGTCTGCGGTGGGAGCGAACACGCTGTTGTCCTTTCCGGGGAGTAACGCGTTCACCGCCACATCATGCGGGTCCTGAGAGCATCATTGGAGTTATATTTCGCAATATATACTTTGCCATTAAAAAGAGTAGGCAGTAAATAGTAAGCTAAAATTGTGATTATAACTAAATATAAATTCTCAATTTTGTTTTTAACGCAAGCACAGCACTTGCTAAGAACTGCGATACATGGCAACATCATCTGTCCTGATGGCCGAAATCCCGCGTGTTCACTTTATTTCGTTTTCGCAATACGAGCATTCACTTCAAGAAGTGGGGAAAATGTGTTTCATAACCTTTAGAAAGTAAAGGTTCCATCATAATAGATTGAACTAATTTGTACCTTATAGGAAAAGATGTATAGATACCAACGGTTTTTATTTGAACTAATAAGATTTTATGTTACTTATGTGTTAATCGAATTAAAGGCATGGCAAAATTCCGGACTTGCTAAGCCTAAGGAGATATAGGCATTTTAGTGATGATTTAATTCTCGAATATTCTCTGTAGTTTTTGAGGCGCCTTAAAAAGCGACAATCGATTGGCGAGACTGATGAGTATGCTGAGTGAAGCTCGTTGGCCTAATTCGTCCTACTATTGTAGTGTTCATGTTGCTACTTGTGTTGTGATAAGCTGTGATGGTTTTTCCAAGGTTGAAGGATTTATATTGAATAGTTATTTCTCCTGAATATGAAAAAGTAAGCTTTTTTGATGGAGGTCTTGATTTTCTTCTCAAGTGCTTCCATGCTTTATCCATGACCATCCTGAGGCAGAGCGCTATACAGAATATATTCTTAACTGCTTTTCAAAGTGCTATTGGGTAATGGATAAATTCTGTTACGTAGACGGAGCGCGTCACAGTATTGGTAATTGTGGGCTACCTGCTTACCACTAAATTCGTGCGGCTCTGCTTTATCAGGTTCGTTCACTTCCGACTAGATTTAAATCTTTTGAAACAGTATTTTGTATAATTTTATCTGTTCTATAGGTCTTCGGACAGTGTACATATATCTCCTTTAGTTAATGTCTTCAAATGTTCTTCAACGTTAGCAGGGGGTCGTCTTTGAGAAAATTATCATTTTCATAAATTCGTCAACGGTTTCCTAACTTAGTTCACTTCATGCTGTTAGTCGTTTGTGTAGTTTTACATCGAAGTTCAAAGTCATACGAAGATTTGCTCGAAATCGCTCTCTTCTTTGTTGTTTCAATGGCGTAAATGGAATTTAAAGCCATTTGACACCTAATAATATTAGCATTGAAATCTAAAGTGAAGTCCATGTGTTGCTAATATGAATCGAAAGACATAAAACATGATTTTAAGAAACTATCTAACCATCAGACTTTCCAGTGGGTTGCGGATCATCGACAATAACTACCTAGGGTTTTTTCAAGAAAGTCTAGTTTTACGTGATCTGCCTACAGTTAATTTTTCATCGTCCGTGATTTGAGTCATTTGTGGATCATGACGCCCAAATTGTGTCAAAAATTTGGCATCAATTGCCGTCTTCATTCACTAGCAACCGTTTTTGAACCATTTTGCCATTCAATTAAGAACTCGTAAAGGACACGACGGGTGTGGAGTTCCGGTGATGAGCAAACTTGTCCGGAAAACCTTTTTTTGAACTACTGAGTGCAGAAAATACTTTTGCTGTTGTGACATCTGTACATCTGTTTTGAAGGAGCTGTTGAACGAACACAAAAAGTACATCAAAAAATAGGTAACTGATAAAGACATGTGTCGTATCTATTAGGTTCTTCTTAATGTCTGATCTCAATCCTTAATTTCAAACTGGCATATCTTATACACTTTTGCCAGCGAGGAAAGTTAAATCCAAGTGAAGCGACTATGCCATCTCTACCATAGTCGCTTCACTTGGATTTAAAGAACTGTGATGGATCGTACCAGCTGTACATCACCAGGCAGTCAACTCAACATGCCCTTGATTTGGTACAATTTCGCCTTTGGGAAGTGCTACGGAGTTTCTTCGAGGTCGAAACACGATTCCGCTCGTGGTCGATAATCACAGAGCATGCACTTTTCGTCGCACATCAAAAAACCATCGGGAGACGACTCGTTCTGATTAGGCAGAGTAGACGCCAATGATACCTGAAAACGGCGATTTCTTTGTTTGTTATTCAATTTATACGGCATCCATTGTCGAGCTTCTTCGACTGTTCTTTAGATGCTCTGAAAAGTCAAGATGTTTACATCAAGTTCTTAAGCATGTTCTCGAAGAGATGTGCGTCTATTTGCTTCTGTCATACTGTTCAACTGGTCATCGTCAGTAGTTGAAGGACTCCCGTAAGTGTCCTCATATTCAATGTCGATTTCGTCCCGACGAAATTTTTCGAGCCACTGTTGCACTGTGAATTCTTTTACATTTCCTTACCCCATATCTCATTACTGTTTCAAGCGTCTGCGCTGCGTATTTCCCAATGTGGATTTTTAGAAGCAGTTTAGTCGGAGTTGTTGCTTTAACATTCCTTCCTGGAATCCTATCCATTAATATTTGCAAAGAACATAATTTGTATTATGATTCAATTGTACAAAGCGGTAGTGCATAAAGTGAGCTTTGTTTTGATTTATAGTACTACAATTGTCGATAAAAAGCTGTTACTGAAACTTTACGGTAAAAATGGAACCACAGATCGAACATTGATTTGTAAGCGATGTCTCACACCGGCACTGTTATACTAATATCACATCCCACACTAAGATTGCTCCAGAGATTTGCTATTCTGCAAATATGTTTCAGGCGTTAATCGAATCGTTGGAAGGCAAACAGGGAAAACCGCGTCTGAAGCCGCCGTTTCCAGCTGACATTGGTTTGTTCGGTTGTCCAACAACAGTAACGAATGTTGAGACTGTTGCCGTTGCACCAACGATTTGTCGTCGAGGCGGAGAGTGGTTTGCTTCTTTTGGTCGTGAACGTAATCATGGAACGAAGGTAATGTGATTTAAATCCGAGTTATATTCTCCTAGGTGTTCAGCGTGTTTGCTAAGAGGAAAATTCCATGGATTTATTTTTTAGCTGTTCTGTATTTCTGGACATATTAACAATCCGTGCACCGTCGAGGAGGAGATGTCCATTCCTCTTAAGGAACTCATTGAACGACATTGTGGTGGAGTTATTGGTGGATGGGATAATCTTCTCGCCATTATACCTGGAGGATCGTCTGTACCTCTTTTGCCTAAGTATGAAATGCTACGTCTTTTCTATTATTTACCACAATTTCTGTGGTGTTTTTGTATAGGAGTATTTGCGATACTGTTCTGATGGATTTCGACGCGCTAGCAGAGGTTGAGTCTGGTCTCGGAACTGCAGCTGTAATCGTGATGAACAAACAGGTTTTTTTTTCTTTCACTTAGCGACATATGGATGAACTCAAATTTTGGTTGTTTCATCGTATTATTTTTTTTATTTCAGGCAGATGTTGTCAAATGTATTGCACGTCTTTCGTTGTTTTATAGACATGAGAGCTGCGGACAGGTGGGAAATTTTAGACAAGTCTTTTGTCCAACAGAGAACACTATTACAGTTTTATGTTATTTGGTTCATCTGTTCAGTGCACACCATGTCGAGAGGGGTCTAGCTGGTTAAATAAGATAATGTGGCGATTTGTTGATGGAAAAGCGAAACCAAGTGAAATTGATATGATCTGGGAACTCTCAAAACAGATAGAAGGGCACTCAATATGCGCACTTGGAGACGCTGCGGCTTGGCCAGTACAGGTTAGGCAGAAAATTCCTGGCATTAATTCGGCATATACTTCACATATATATATGTGTATATATATATGTACCTATGCGTTTGTGTACATGTATATATACATATGTAAATGCATATATACGTGTGTATATACTTATAAACATACATATACATATATGTATATATGTATGTATGTATATATACATATGTATATATAGCCTACGAGTTTGCTATCATAGAGCATTTAATGTTTGGACAATATATACTTGGGCTGACTGCAGCAACAAACATTCCTCTTGTATGAAAGCGTCAAGTGTAGGTGTGGATGATTCACCTGTTGCGGAAACATGGCCTACTTTTTAATGTTTTTATTTTTTTCCCTCTGGTTTGCTACAATAATTTTATGCATTTCCTTCGGTATAGCTAAAGTTAAATATGTACTGATTTACAAGAAGTTTATTGAATAATTAAACGTGATTCTCAGAACCCATCACTTGGTTTCCAATTTTTTTTTTCTGAATTTCGATATGGTGTTCAAATTCTACTTAACTTGAAAGCTGTACTTAGTCTTTCATATGACTGATACACTAAATTTTTCGTTTATGATTCTGTTACCGCTCTTTTCTGATCACATTGGATATGTTGCAATTTGAATTCCTGCTGTGTTTCTTTCTTTATTATTTTTTGTTCAGCTTCATTCCCCCCTTGATGATGCGAAAACCTGTGATGAAAAGTGATGCATGAGAAAGGTCATCAGCAAGAGCTGGTAACTCCCAGACCGATTATCTATTAATCTCGGCATTGATCAAATAATTCTTTATATTCTTGTTTAGCAAACACGAGGTATTATTTTGTTTTTTTATTTAAGCACAAGCTGACATTTCGGTGGATTTTGTCTTCCTTAGAGCCTGGGTAGATTGCGGTCAACTTGACCTTTCCAAGCTGTGAGGAAGGTGAAGTCCACCGAAACGTCAGCTTGTGCGCAAATAAAGAAATCAAATAACACCTCGTGTTTGCTAAGAGGAATATAAAGAATTTCTCTTGCTAGTGTCATCACCAAAACAATTTTGAACAGGAATCTTTCGTTCTTAGAAGCTCTTTTATGTGTATGCAAATGTGCAAATGTGTTGTACTCTGTGGTCCGTACATGAATAGCTTTGGTGAGGCTGCGTTGCCTCAACAGTCATCTTTTCTGCATGTGAATGAGCCACAGTGGTGCTATGTTTCTTCCACAATCCTCTTTTCTGGATGTGAGTGTCCCATACATGTGATATGTACAAGCGATATAACCGCATTGAAGTCGATTATTTGTAACACCTTATCTTTCGAACACATACAACCTGTGATGAAAAGTGATACATGAGAATTAGTGATCGTTCTGTATTTCTCAAGTGTATTACTTTCTGCTTGATGGTAACGATTCTTGTCACTTTTGCGGTTAGTACACATCTTTACATTGAGAAGAGACTAAAGACAACCATAATCAAGAGGAATAGATTCTTCAGATCTTCATGGTTTGCGAATCATCGGTTTGCATAGTAGTGAGTGAACAGTTCAATATTAAGACATATGTGTGCACAAAAGAAGCGTTACACGTGATGGAATGTTTTCTTTTTCAACGAAGCATTCAATTGGATTTTACTACATCTTTGAGAGATAGATAGTTTGCTGTTCGTTTCATGTTTTATTCCCCTACGGTGTCCAATGTGAGTACAAGTCTCCAGTACACATCGCTTGATATTTGTACGGCCTGTCTTTGCGAGTACTGCGAATCGCCACATACCTTCCATTCATATCTTTCACACATGCAATAGTCGTCCATGATGGTGGTCTGCTCCGAATACGGTGACATCCGCGAAGCAGGATCCGTAATCCATTGGTCGTTTCTATTTGGGAGTGGATATGATTGACATATGACGCGAATACGTCGGATTATCGTGTGATGGTGTTTGTTCAAGAGGACGCTTGCATCTTCTTGGAGTGTACTCCACATTTCTTTTTGTCTAGTTTCACTTTCGATATATATATATATATATATATATATATATATATATATCCTTTTGGACCTCGAAGATAAGTTTCGAAGATCTGTCATATGTATTCCAGCTATACATTGTGAGTGCCGGTTAGATTCCAGGAAATATCATTTAAAGGCTCTTAGTGGGCGTGCACAGAGTTTTCTACGTGATCGAAGCATCAGCCCACGTTTCCGTTGCGTACCCGAGCGCTGGAATAATGTTGGATCTAAAAGGTGAACGCCGAAGTTTGAAGTGCTCTCCTTCTTCTTTCTATTTCCTTCTTCAAACTATTTTTCAACCTCATTGAATGCTAGGATATCTGGACGAGGTGGTCCATGTAATTAGAGTATCATCCAGTTCGATTTATTCACCTTCGCACCATCGATTTTCCACATACTGGGTCTTCTTCCAATTTATGCATGTTCATCCTCTTTTCTGCTTCATTGAGCTCAATGATCGTTGTCTCTGCTTCACCGGTACTCCTAGAGTGGTTAGTCTCGTCAACAAAACGTAAATTTTGGTATGAATTTGCCATAAATTCGTACGTCATTT
This sequence comes from Angiostrongylus costaricensis, assembly GCA_900624975.1. NCBI lineage: Eukaryota > Metazoa > Nematoda > Chromadorea > Rhabditida > Metastrongylidae > Angiostrongylus > Angiostrongylus costaricensis. The sequence continues at coordinate 56,902 of UYYA01004248.1, forward strand.
GCGTCTCAATCGAGCGACTTCATTTTTCACTACAATGAGGCTATAAAAATCTTGGCGAAATAGTGTTGACTTGTCGAAACCCTTTGCTTTTGTGTATGGTAAGGGGTCGATAAGAAGGTGTTTTCGTGTTGCACTTCCAATAACGGTCAACCAGAGTTTTTTAAAGGGTGGGTGCACTCTTTTGTTGCCCAGAGCTGAAAACATTGCATTCATTGCGACGTTGTTAAACAGTTTTTCATAGTCGAAAAGGTTAGGACAAGAGACAAACTACCGACGGACTGATATAACCTAGTATATCGTTTAGATGTGATCTATGCAACATTCATCTTTCTTAGACAGGATAACCGTGCTTGATCGTTTTCATCCATTTTTTGTTTTTGGGATAAGATTCATGTGAGTTTCTAGAAATATGTGTACTTTGTGGCTAGCAGTTCGAAGGGATTCCGTTACAGTATTATCGAATCATGGACGGGTGCCCTTTTCTAATGCTTTCTTTCACAACTCAAAATTCAGGGGAAGAGTCAACCTTTGTCCATATGGGATCTCGGCAACCAACAGGGCTTATGGAGCTTAGGAGGTTGGCGTAAGACTTTTTCGTTATCGGTTCCATACCTTGGCAGGATGTAGTGATAGTTACATTTTCGTTCACCACGGCGGATAGTGGAACACTAATGTGGTTGCGATCCCAACGGTACTTTTTTCGGATTAGATCCTTTTTGAGTTGCTTTTAACAATTTTTTGGCCTATACCGATTTGAACTTTCCTGCAAAAATTTTCTATGACTGGCATTCATTGTCAAATATGTTATGCGTGCTGTAAAGAACCAAGTTTCCGTTTCTTTCTCTTCTGAAGTAACTCAGAGGTGATGGGGATGCGGTTTATTCTTCTTGTTTGTGGAACTGAAGTGTGTTCGGCAACAGTTTTAAGTCTTTCGACAAGCTGCTCTTAGTTTTCTATCGGGTCAGTTATAGATTTGACAGTTATATTTGGAGAGATTACATGAGGCGATTGGAAATATGCTCGTCATGAACGATTTATCTCCTCTTATTTGGATGAAGACAAGAGTTATTTTTCAACCTTTGTTTGAATTGAATCTTTATACAAATAAGGCAATGATCAGATCTACTACAGAACGGTGGAACCGTGGAGGTGTCAAAAAGTCGTCATCTTTTTGTGAGAGTGTGCTCGATTTCGGCATCAGTCCTTTCTTTACAAGACTCCAATGTACCATGGCAATCTCTTCTGCATAAAATGAATTTCCCTGGAAGGGACATGCTGCGGACAGGAGTCTAGGAAAGCCGTTTGCGCTCTCATTTTGTTCTCCTATTCGAACTTTTCTCACCCTGTATTCACTTCCACTGACGCTTCTTGGTCCGGCACTGAGTTCTCCGATGATGGTTTAATAGAATGGCTCTTCATTGTGGGTTTCTTCCACCAATTATTAAAGAACGCATGTAGTTCGTTTTCACTAGCTACGAAGGTTTGCTGGAAACAATCGATGATCTTCTTTTGAGGGCAAAGGTTCCAGTCGAAGAATAGTCATGCGAGGTAATAAAATAACACATCTTTTATGAGGTGCGGAGCTGTAAGCATTCTCAACGGCGTTTCATAGGTGTATACGTTTTGAAGGATGAAATCAAGTTATAATATTTCTTGTGTCACACGTAGGTCGATAAAAGGTACTCTTCTTAGTGTGTTTTAGATCTGTCAATGACCTCGGTGGTCTTATGTTACAAGATACTTTATCACGTTTCACTGATTGCAACACCATTCAATGGCACTGATCGCAGATCACTATGCGGTCACGTTCCATTCATAGAGGCATCTTCTAGTCGATAGGTGCATCTGATCATTTTCGCACTTTTCTTCTCTGACAAGATATGTGAAAAAGCATGAAAGTGAACGACCTACTTCCGTTTTTCCTATGACGTATGGCATGGAAAGATACCTTAGAGAACTGCATTTTTTTGGCTGGTAGATTCTGTATAGGAATATATTCTTGGACAGATATTCGTCTTTTCTGAGATATCAAATTCGCGCTGGCCGAAGGAGTGGTTGCCCCTATGAGCTGTGATGGTATCCTGCTTTTTTTATTGTGGTTGATACGTGGTGTTGCTTTTTTGAACTGGAGTTACGATCTCCACCTTGGTCATTTCCATGTCATTAACCGAATACATCTACCATTCCCTCTTTGATCGAGAACAGCTGTGATGTTCCGTATTAAATGGCAGTTATACTTTCAGTAATTTTACTTGCTATAGCGAAACAATAAATTTCAAAGATCTTATCAATTTAACAGATTTTGTTTTTTAGATTCTTTTTGTTTTTGACTGTCTTTTTTGAAACTTAGGCTGTTAAGACAGATCTCAGTTACCGTTTGCTGGGTCATTTGGTGGACTGAGTAGCAGAAATCGCTTACATATAAAGACCATAAATACTTGGGATTTCTTCAGTGATTATAGTTTTTCACCTGGTAACATTACTCGTAGAGCGCGTGTGGCCCAGTGGTTGGAGGCGCCTTGCAACGTACACGTGAAATTGATTTCAGCGCCTATGGCCCACCAAGCGTTTCCCTCCGAGGTCGGCAAATTGGTGCCAGATTTGTCTGGGAGTTTAACAGCATCGGCTTGATCAGTAGGCCACCACAAGTCATTGTAAAGGCCAGATATGCATTCAGCCACCTCCAAACGATGCTTAATGAAGTCGAATGCATGGCGCCTACCTTAGGGCTCTACTCTGATCTTTTCCAACCGCTAATGTTCCTGTTTTCGTAGGAAGCATTCAAATTTGTGTATCTTCTTCCTTTTTGTTTCGTATGTCTCATAACTTGAACACCTATGCTCTATTATTGCGATGACGGGACTTCACATCGATTTGTATGTTGCGAATTAATAGTCACTCTTAAATTTAAAGCAGTATATCGCAACGCATAGTGAATGTTATTAATTCGAATAGAAACCGTTGAAATCTACAGATTTTTTGGGGCCAACGACACGTGTTTTTTTTCACGTTCATTACGTCAAGGTTCGTATTTAAAACACGATGGTTATTGAACAAGTGGCATTTTGTTCACCAGGACATATGTTTCCCAATGTTCCCCAATTAGAATTTGCGGATGCCAACCTTGTTTAGAATTTTTCAAAATTTAAATTTTGTTCTCGGTTTTCTTTTGGACAAATCTAAGACTGGAAAAACATTTTATAAAACTTGTATGGATTCTTAAAGCAATCGAACACTTTTTTCTATATGTCACTTAGATTCTCAACTCCTTCACTACTCTATAATGGAGGAATTATGGACAGTTTTCAAAAACCACAATGATGCTGAAATATGAGCAAAACTCAGAACCCCAGTTGAGCCTCGAAATCGCTATAACCGTTCCTAGGTCTCACGTGTTATTCACTGCACCATCGAAAACCTTTCTTTGACTTTCTGTCACTCAGTCTTCCTGGTTTCTGGGTTCAATGCCGATTTATGGTTCCCAGATCATTTCTGTTGACCGCTGATTGCTGATAACACCGTTAGGATAAAAAATGGGCAAAGCAAGGGTCTTGCATATTCTGCTACTTATCAAAACATTTTTAATAACGTTTTTTTTCATCCACAATTCCTCACTGAATCGGGGTTGTTTCAGGGTCTAGTTCGTCATTTTCGCCCGGAGTTGGAACGTCGTATGGCTGAATTCTCTGAGAAATCGCAATTCGAGATGGGTGTAAAAAAGACATGTGCTCATCCTTGATAGCCGAGTCACTCTTATTAGAACTCCTAGCTAGCATGCATGCTCGTGTGTAATTGTTTATTGCATGTGTAGTTTCGCTCTGAGGTGTAGTGAATGTCGAGTTCGTAAGTATTTAACAGCATTAGAATGAAAGTTCATTTGATGTTGAAGACTTGATTGCTATTGATGACTGTTCTTTGTCTAGACATACTGTTACAATATTTTGGACACGTTATTGTTTTTGTATTTGTAACTGATGGAAATATGATTAATCGTATGATGGTTGAGGAGAAATCATTTCATGTCTCACCTATATCATCTGTAATAGCGTCATTAACCGAGTGTTACGGTCGCCCATTAGGTTCTCCGGTTATCTCTGTTGCGCTCCGGTGTTACTATTGGGCACCTCGGATGATATGAAGAGCGTCAGATTTTTGCTTCGAAACCTATTTATATTATGTCTATATATTTGCCGTTTTGGCGTACCCGTTAGGGATCTAAACGGCTGTGTAGCTGGATTTCGAGGGATATGCTGAACCGTTCGATGCATGCCGGAGTTCTACGTCCACAAACACCATCCTGCTCACGATTATGCGCCAAATAATTAGGATATGCTCTCTGAGGAGGTGATGTAGCATATAGGTTTCCACACATATTCCTTTTCCTAAACCGTTGTTTCCGCTTCCATGTTAACGTTTTTCTTTCTTATTCGTCTGTCTGTCTTTGCGTGTTGATTTCTTTTGTAATAAACCCATATGTATAATGGCTTGTGGAAAGAGCTAGTTCCATACCCTAGCGTGTAGAAACCTCAATGATTCACTGCCTTCATTGACCAAGTCATATCTTCTCTGTGCCTTTTCCATATAGGTGTGCTTCGCACGAATCCGTAGCTGCAGTTTGTTCTAGCCCCGTGAGAGTATGTGGATAATTTTTATCTATTGATGTCAATCAAATCGTTGTCTTGACTTTATCAGTGTGGATCATTGTGGGACGTGAGTGGAGTGACAAGGTTTTGCATCCAGGTGTGTACAACTCGTTGCGCCATTGTCGTGGATCCTTGTTACTGGGGAAAGCGAGCGTTGTCACGGTTCAGTGGGTTACATCCTTGTGGTTATTTGGTTCGTTAGAAGTGGAATGCCTTTCGTGTCCTTCGCTCGACCATCACACTCCTCGTTTCGAATCACTCTGAGTGTTTCGTATTATAGCGTCACGTACTCCATCTTTGTTTTCCAAGTTTCTACTTAGTATGTGAACAAAAAATCTTCAGTATTTGCTTGACTGTAGTTATTAGCATTACCAGAGTAAAAGTAGTGTATAGTTTTTGCCTCATTCATACAAAGAGATTCACCGTACATCTGTTGTCTTTGTTGTTTGGTGGCACGTTTGTACAAATTGAAATCTTTCTCCTTGAATTAGAATAAGTAGCGGTTTTCCAATAATTATGTCACATGTTTGGAAATGTTTACTGCAAAGATTACTGTTTTATACCTCACTTTGTATTGATTTACCGGACTATTGAGCTTTTTCATGTTGTAAAGTGAAAATTTAGGCCATGTCATGGCGAAAGACACCGAGAACAGTATAGATCTAGATACTGACGCGGAAACGAGATCCGCACCTGGTGATCTGGGAGCGCCGCCGCGAAGCCGTGCTACGAAATGGTATGTACAAGTTAGCTGTAGCCAGTTCATGCTATTATCACCATTCATGCCGGTTAGTGGGAAATGTATAGCGCAGTGATAAGAGGTGTCCGGAAATACGCATGTGGTCATTGGTTCGATCCCGTGCTCGAGGCTCACCAAGCCTTCTATCTTGCCTTGGTCAGCAGATGACATCCACATCGGTAGGCCACTGCAAGTCATAGTACTGGCCAGATAAGCGTTCATTCACTGCAACGATGTTTTATGAAGTAGAATTTGTGGTGCATCCGTCAGAGATTGATCAATACCGAAAGCTTTACCACTATTGTTTATGAGGCTTCGTTGAATATAATAACTCTGTTCCGTGGATTTGTCCACTTTTCTAGTTTGATGTTGAAATGTGTTACATTTTGATGAGTCCGGACTTTTGTCAATCATCGATAAAATTTTAAAAAAGCATAAATATAACTTGCAAATTTGGTTCATTGGTTAGACCTGTTTTGTGTTTTAACAGTCTGCGAAATTGTTCAGGAGCCACAGCCGACAGGCTTCTCAAGGCGTGCCCTACCGTAGTGTCGAGAAACCACGTCGAATCCGTGATGCTCATGGTAGGCAGTGGCAGGTCAGTCTCCATATAATTCTACGGCTATTCGTCATTTGAATGTGAATCACTCGACTGCATCTATGTCTCAGTCATGGCTCACTTTTTAGGAAAAGCAGAATGAAATCATAGAGATGGAGATGAGTGTACTTGTAAAGGAATCGCAATGTGGTATCGGAAGATGGAGGTATTTTGAAACTTTCGCAGTATTTAATCGCTTTCTTTGTTTTTTTCTTGTGTTTCGTATACTCTTAGGTGCTTACTTACTACTTGGACCGCCCGTCCTTATTGGTTGTATGGGCCCCAACATAGCTTCCTTTTTTCGTAGTTTTGCTGGCTTAGCCATGGTGTTTCTCCGCAGTCCCGAGGTCAACCTGGCCAAGTCTGCCCCAGGTTGTCACCACCACAGACGATCGCGGCCTCTGTGGATCAGAGGGAGATTTACCAACATGCGACTAGTTTGATACCAGGACAGTGGTGGATTCTAGTATTGGTTTACTCTTAGCTGGGTTTCCTGATGGAAATGCTGAACAACTTATCTTGGGAGACCCTGCCCGGGGATGAATATCCCCGCTGTACATCACACTCCGACACCCAGGAACATTCCAACCATGATGAGGTGGTAAACCGTTGGGAGGTTTTGTTTGTTTATGATTTGTTAAGTTTATTACAAGCGAAATTGGTTCATGGAGGCACAAGGTTGGATTTGTTTTAGGCCAACTTGGCTGTCGTTTTTGGGTTCTCGGAAATGGATGATCATATTGCTTTGCTGGTATTGTGCAGTACAAGGTATTGTAGTGAACGGTCTTGTACCATCTGCTATTTCATCGATAGAACGTCGCTTCAAACTGAGTACTAGTACCATGGGTCGTATTGTGCAGGTATTTGTTGTTGGCAGGTTTATGTGAGATTTAATAATTAATCCCTTAAGCGTCACTAGCCCGCTTTAGTTCTATGATTTTGGATATGTTTTATTCTGTATACCGGTGTCTTATTTTGGTGGGCGGCATAGTAAACCGTCCGTACTTGGTGCTGGACTTGCTCTTATTGCCTTTGGTAGCATATTATTTTCAACGCCTCATATGTTAGCCGATAGTTATTCTGCAACTCAAGACAATAAGTCATTCGGTTCCTGTTCCACGAAAGGTGATCATTTGTTTTTCAAAGTAAAATTTTACGTCGTTTTCTTTGCATATTCTGCAGAGATCGTATATCTTTTTTTTCGTAGCACTATGGAATTTCTCAGACGCAAATGCAATGGCTCTCTCTTATTGTGCAGCAGAAAAACAAAACCAGGTTCGCTTGTGTCTTACTTTTTCATTAACATTTCTTCGTGTGTAATTCTACACGGTTTAGCCTGGGACTTTTCGGTTCGTGTTCCTCTTCTGTGTGGCGCACTTCCTACATGGCATCGGCGCTACTCCTCTGTTTACAATTGGTGTTTCTTACATCGATGAAAATGTGGGCAAGGCTCTTTCGTCATTGTTTGTTGGTGAGTTACACCAATCTGCCTTTCTATGCCATGTTGACTATTAAAATTTTTTTAGGTATTTTCTATTCGTTTGCTGTCTTCGGTCCAGCCGCGGGATTTCTCACTGCAAGCACATTTTTGAAATACCATACTGATTTTTGGCATCTTCCAGCTGAGCAAATATTGCGGTATGTTTATTTCTATCGTCTGCCAAAATACATTGTCATATTGTTGCGCTGGATCCTTCATCAAATCACTTACTTTCTTGCTTGAATACTTGAATGGGTCGTCTTCACTAGTTGCGCTAGCTTCAGCATAATTTCCATTCATTTCTGTCCGGCTCAGTCGTCCTCCATGGTGGTGGTCTGCTCCGAACATGTTGATGTCCACAAAGCCGATTCCATAATACTGAAATCGTCTCCATCTGCGAGCGCAGATCGCTGTAGTTTACCACGATTACTCTCGCCCATCGTTTGGGTGTTCTTCTAAGAGGACGTTTGCTTTGCCACCCCGCTGTTCATTTCGTCCATTTCGCATCTGTTCCCACCTTTGGTCCGCTATCGATGTAGATATTCCTGGGTCCCGAAAATGGAATAGGTTTCGAAGATCTGAGCTGCGCATTTCGGCCAAACTTTATGAATGGCGGTTAAATTTCGGAGGATATCGTCATTGCGCTCTTTGAGTTTTGCGCAGATTTCTTGGCGTGGTTGAAATATTAACTCACATCTCCGCTGAATAACGGAGCTCTCGGAGACTATTGAATCGAAGCGCTGAGCGCAGAATTTTGGGTTTGTTAGTTGATCGGTGGCTTGCGACTTGTTGGATTTCCGAAGTCGTCTGATCCTTCTCTCCTTCTTCTGTTCAATTCCTCCCTCATGTTGCTGCCCATGTTCATTGAACGTCCAACTTACAGTACAAAGCTGGTGCTGTAATCGGAGGACCATCGAGTTCGGTTTGTTCGCTTCGCACCATGGGTTCTTCATGAACTGGATCTTCTTCCTATTTATATACAATCCAATCTTTTTCCCGCATCGTTGAGTCCATTCAGCATCACCTCTGATTCACAGGTATTTCTCGTAAAGATCAAGGTCAGATCCATAAAATGAGGATTTACTAGGAATTTTCCCTCTACTCCGGTCCTGATTCGCTCACTTCCTTATCCGCTGCAATGCGGCAGTGAAGAACTTTGTCAATATTGTGCTGCCTTATTAAACCCCGTTTTCTATGAGAATGGTGACATCTCGATGAAAAGGTTGTATATTTGGACCACAGTTCCGTTAATAGTCTATTTACGTTCCTATATACGGCAGATTCGTTCCTTGGTCAACGAACACTGATAGGATTGCATTTTGTTTCGACGCTGCTAAACGCTTTTTTATAGTCGATAAAGCTCAGGACATGGGGCGGATGGTACTTCTGACAAACTTCGCTGACCTTTGGTGCGGTTTGGATGTGGTCCATGCAGCAGAATCCCTTTCAGAATCGTGCTTGTTCAACTGGTTGTGCTTCACCTAAGATCTTCGTTAGGCGCCAAGGGGAAATCTTCGTAAACAGCTTAGAGTTGCAAACTTAATGTCACCTTGCCTTGCTACAAGGCGACATGTCAACACTTTATTTTTTCCAAGAATATTGTCGCAAGCATGTGTTTCCCAGTTTCAGAGTTAGTGGAGACGAAACGGATCCTTCATGGGTGGGAGCTTGGTGGATAGGTTTCGTTATTGCTTCTTTGGTCGCGATGACTGCAGTAGTTCCAATTGTATGTCTGCCGAAAGTCTTACCAGAGTCTCTGAAGTGGCATAGGTAAGGCCCGTATTGTATAAAAAAAGAAAGAAGTTCTCATCTTTGTTGTCTAGGAATCGCTTAGTCGAAGCAATACAAGCTGGACGAAGACGTACTCCTGAATGCTGTGGTCTTCCTGGTACAAACAAAACAGGAGCACTGTATCAAGATGCTCCGTTGCAAGGTAAGAGTTTGTATCCACCACGTGTTGGAAAACCGCTATTTGTTGTTTAGACAGTTCATCGCTATTGTATAATTCTATTACTATACGTGGTAGAGGACCGCTTTGGTATAAACTTTGGCTTGATGTGCGACATATTCCTATAGCAATTTACCGTATTCTCACCAATGCCCCATTCATGCTCATAACCCTTGCAATGGCTATTGACAGTAAGTTTTAACCTTATTCTTTTTTTCTCACTTTTCTGTTATGAACATGGATTTATCAGGTCTCGTGATAACCGGTGCTTCATCTTTTATGTCAAAATACTTGGAGCGGCAGTTCAATGTTCCACCAAGCAGGTCAAGCTTATTGATAGGTGTGTTTTTGTTGAGAAGACATGGTGGTATCTAAAAAGTAAGCAACGAAATTATAAGTACCCTAACGATCCAAGTTTTTTATGCTTCACATGTTAAGGGTGCATTATGGTACCGATGGCTGGAGTTGGTTGTATGATATCTGGTTTCATAGTGCAGTACTTCCGATTGAATTGTGTTACAACACTAAAACTCTCTGTGGGATTGTTGTTCTTATCACTATTACTAACTCCAATGTATCTTATTTACTGTCCGCATGATCCTCTTGTTGGTGTTGAAACGACGTACCCAGATCGGTGAGACGTTACTGTGGCCATTTATAGTTGTGTTTTAATATACCACAGAAATTAAGTGATGGTCAAATATCCGTCGGGAACTACTCGGATATTGAACCATCATTACGTAGCACATGCAACTCTCATTGCTTATGTAGTGAAGCTGAGTTCCGTCCAGTTTGTGCTGAATTTCTGGATGGGCGGCAACTTTCATACTACTCACCTTGCTTTGCTGGGTGTTCAGAACCCTATACCCCAATGCAGAAGGTTTGTGTTCTCCATGGCTGAACCATAAATCTGATTTCATTTGATATTTATAGGTGTATTCTAATTGCTCGTGTGTGGTCGAAACTTCTCGTCTTCATGTGCGACAAGTGAAAAAAGGGTTGTGTGAGTCCAAATGCAAAGGTCTTCTAGGTTTTCTCATTATTTTCGCTCCTTTGTCACTCTGCACATTTGCCGTAGGAGTTCCTATTATATCGGTTATTTTAAGGTATGTGTCTTACATTGGTTTATAAAGAAGTATTTATTAGTGTTTACTCCATGTATACAGGACGGTGGACTATAATGATCGATCATTTGCGTTGGGTATTCAAGGAATTCTCGTTCGTGTCATAGGAACCATCCCTGCACCAGTACTATTCGGATGGATGTTTGATGTGAGCTGCATTCGTTACCAGTCAGAACTATGTGGAGATTCCGAGGTATGAATGAATCTCATCTCGATAATTTAAGAACAAATACTAACATTTTTTCCAGAGTGGTAGTTGTCTACTTTACTCCAACAAATTACTAGCCGATCTATTTCTTACGTTCTCAATTATTGGACAGGTAATCGCGTTAGTTCATAAGTACTTCATGACCAAACCATATACTTTGCAGATAGCGCACCCTTTTTTGGTTTACATGTGTTTTTTTTTTGTCTACGACTCTGTTTCAATTCTTAGTGACCAATTAGGTGCATTCCGCTTTGCAATGTCTATGAGTGTTTCATTCTCGTTCATCAATAGTAGACGTGAAGTTCGAATGCGCACGATACAGGCATGGTTGCTGTTTGGATGTTTAAACGCTTTCATCACTCCATCGAGAACGCGTGTAGCGCACTGGTCGGAGGCGACTTACAATATCCATGGAATCGATCGCCACCTCATAGGCTCACCAAGTCTTCCATCCCTCCGGGGTTGGCAGCTTGGTACCAGACTTGTCTGGGAGGATAGCAGCACTTGCCCGATGCATCGGTAGGACACCGCAAGTCATTGTAAAGTCCAGATATGCATTCAACAACCTCCAGCAGTGCTAACTTAAGTCGGATGCATGGTGTATCCCTCGGAGATTGATCAACGCCGAGAGCTTAATTCTTTATTCTTTTATCACTCCTTCGTATAGCTCACTGACGGTATCTGTTTTCCTCTTTTTACCGTTAATCGCCGTTGTTGCTGTTTGTCTTCAAAATTTTTACTCATGATTGTAAGTATTTCGTCAAGATCCGACTTTCTTAAAAAGCATGCGATAATAGCTAACAAGTTGTCGGCTTTTTCTATTGTAGAATGAAAAAAAAATCATCTGCTGATTAGTCGATCAGTGAGTAGCTATCACTCAGTGTTATTTTGTCGTTTAAGGCGCTTGCGATGGGAATTCTCACTACCGTGTTGATGGTCTATGGAGGTACCTTACAAGATGATCCTTTACTGGATGTGCCATTAGAAGAAGTCCGTCACGATGAGGATGTCGATTTGTCGCCACACGAAACCGCATTGCCTCTTCTTCAATAGGCATTGTTTCCTAGCACGATGCACATTTTTTTTGACTCACTGTTGTTTAATGCACTTCCATAGTTCCAGCCAGTTACGCTTTTTGATTCTGCTTTTGCGTCAGATGTTTTTCTATTATCTTTGTTCTTCCAAAGATGTATATCCAGGTGATCGCGATTTTCAAAACGGCTTCCAAAGTTATTTTGCTAGTAGGTGCGTTTATGTTATATTATCTCGTTGTTCATAGACTGTTTTACATACTCATTCGTTGTCCAGCTTTTTTCTGTTATTAACTTTGTGATTTTAACAGTTGCACAGAATTTTATGCTATAGTTTAATGCCCCAATATTCCGGCTAAAATCCCCGTTAGGTATGCCTATTACATTATAATAGGCTCCCACATTGAGGACGAGCACTCTGAGTTACGTTTTGTTAGTTTTCTATTTCTCCTTGGATGCTTTAAGTCGTTGTTACTGGTAAATTTTTCCAAGTTTGTTCAAATTTCATAGTAAAATGTTTTACTATAAATGGCCAATTTCTAGCCAAATACGGTGTGCTTCAATTTCTACGTTTGAAGATCTCTATTTGTGTCATTAAGTTTTGTTTGAAAAAAAGTCTGGATATGGGACAAACGTTGTGAGATACCATTGTCGAGGCGAAATTCCACTAATAGTTCTTGATTTCAATTTAATTGTAGCGTTTGACACTGCACTACGTAGCATTTGTTCTATGTAAGCTTAACGACATTTAGTATCGCGTTGGAGAGGTTTTGGAGATTTTCTAATAAAACTTTTTGTAAATTCTAAAGATCTCAAAGCAAATCTAACTACTACTTGTTGTGAATTGGCGATAGTATAGAGATTTACTCGTTATGGATCCTTTCTAAACGTTAGCGACTGTGATCATATGAGGTGTGTCGTTATCTGTGAGTGGTTACTGTTGGGTCTTCATAGAAATTATTCCTGAAGGAAGTTGTCACAGTAGATAAAGTCTCGACCTTCTACGTCCATCATCTCTTAAACAAGAAGCAATTATGTGGGCGGTGAATATCGCCACCACAAGAAATCGGATCTGACCACCACAATATTTTTCTTTGTATTTTTCGTGGAATTTGGAAGCAACATCGTGTTACAGATCTCATGCAACCGACAACATCTTCCCTCTCAAGTGGCCAGATTCAAAAGAAGGCCATCGCGAACGCACGAAAGGTTTCCCTACGCATGGCAGTACTCTTCAACGTGTTACGAAGATGGCCATGTAAAAGTTCCCGAATAAGGTTTGGAAATTCTAGCTAATCTGCATTTATCAAATTTGGGTCCTTCAGATTCTTTAGTTTCTGGATTGTAACATCTACCTACAGGACAAGTCCTTCGACGAAAAAAGAAAGTGTATCCCACTAAGTGTAATTGTAATGTGCATTACAATTTGTATAAGGAGAAAAGAAGTCATAGAAGACAAGGGCTATTTCCAGTATGTAGAGCTGATTTTCCAAAACTGATACTGTTTCAAAAATGAAGCCGTTTGTTGCACCATATCCCGACTTACACTCCTGGATTTTGTCAACTTTCTTTCTTTTTAGGCAAGTGCAACAACTGTAGTGTCGTTATAGTTTCGTTAAGAGGATAACAGATGTCATATCGCAGCAAGAAAGGGAGCGTGCAGCGCAGTGGTCGGGGTCGCTTTGTAATACACAGGGATCGATCGCCGCGATGATATGCGTTCAGTCACCTCCAACGATGTTTAATGAAGTCAACTGCATGGCGCATCCCTCAGTGATTTATCAAGGCCGGGAGCTTTATTCTTTTTCATCGTTTCAGGATTGAATGTTCTTTCTGTATCTTATTAACGAAAACCGTGCATTGGATGAGCCTGACATTCTAAGAAAAAGCCGTTTTGTTGTCAACTAAATGTGCAATGGCAGTGCACTACTTGCTTCACATTGATTTATTTTATGAAACAGTGTTTTCTAATAGCGTGAAAAATTTGAGGAATGAGAGCTTTTAAGACGTTCTTTAGATCCAGCTTACATCTTCATGGAACGTTTTGTCACTTCGTAATGTTTTCCTTACCGATGTAGTCGTGCGCTAGTATTCCGAGAATAGGAATACTGTTTCTTACAGCGTCATCAACGCCTTTGTCATTTCAGGGTCTTGTTTGTAGTGTTTTCAGTGCAGTATGAAGAAAGGTGTCTATCACATTACTTTAGACGTCCCATTCCTGTAACATATAATACAAAAGAAGTCTCACCATGATCCTTATTTCTTCGATCCTAGCATTTACTTTTTCTGATTCTTAAATCCTAAGAATCTCTTCGTCCCCGTCGTACATCGGAGCCGCTATGTTGGTCCCACTTACTCAACGGATGTGAAGAGCACAAACTCTCGGTATGGTGCAAAGTTTTTTGGTTTTGGCAAGAAGACTATTTTTAGGTTATTACGTTCGGCCGGAATATAGGCTTATTTAGTTGAACTTCTTGGAACGGAAAAATCCATAAGGGTTTGTGGAGTAGGTGAGTTTTCTGTGTCAAATGGCAAGACGTTGTTGGCCAAACACTCTGACCATTATTGCTAAAACTCAACAACGGTAATTTATTGATAATACAATATTATGTATGAATTCCCATGTGACACCATTATGGCATTTCAAGTACGGTGATTTTCACGAAATAACTGGATGAACGCGTGAATGATTTTCACGAAATAACTGAATGAACGCGTATCTATTTCTTTTGAAGGCACTATATAACTCCATAGAACGCTTTATCCGCGGGCCGAGTTCTTCAGCAGGCTCTCGTAGAGAAAAATCTCGCAATTTCTTTCATTTGTGTTTAATAATGTACGATATCAATGCTCGTTTGTCATCAGTGGTCGGAGACGCCCTGCAATACACGTGGAATCGATCCCGGCGCCCGTCGCCTACCAAGCCTTCTATCCCTTCGGGCCGGATATGTATTCAGTCACCTCCAACGATGCTTAACGTAGTCGAATGCGTGGCGCATGCCTCAGGGATTGATCAACACCGAGAGCTTTATCGTGTTATGTTTAATAGTGGTGTAGTACGTTAAGGGATGTCATGTAAAAAGAACGGTTTTTCACTAGTGCTTATAGAGCACTATGTTGTGAATGGACGACAGGTCGAAATTTAACACAAATAAATGCATTTCCGTCCACTGATAGTAGATTGGCGAAACCGTTCTAGACGTTCATCTCATGATATGCATCCTATTGGAATCCATGACCCGCGTACCTTTAAAGGGATTACCAGTTAATCATATAGACACTCAGTACGTGTACTAGTACACTAATGATCACGATATTTGCTAGCCGAGTTGTGTACAGAAAACATTTAATGGCTATCGTTGTTCATTGACCATGCGTTTGACTCCCACTACTTAGTCATCTCCAAATGCCAAAGTCTTCTGTAAAAACTTTCTTAGAGCTTCCCACATGGCGCTTTTTCTGCTAAAGGCATTCGCGGCTACTGTAGCATCCATTGAATCAGCTGCATCAGATGGCACTGCCTAAGAAGAAGTTCTGCCACCTGCCTCTCAAACCATCTCTTCAAACTATCGCCTCAAACTATCTCTTCAAGCTATCTCTATAAACTGTATCTTCAACTACCCTAGCTAAACTCCGCCTATTCTAGAACGAATATAAACTGCTCCATCAGCCGTCAGTTCAGTTCTTTCCACAGTTCTCCACAACGCTGTCTACCAGTTCTCTCTCGTTGTTGGTACTGACGCTTGTATCTTTCGCTCTCGTGTATATCGCCACACGGTTATAACACAACGTCGAACTTGTGTTCTATGACATAGTATGTGATGAAAGCTGTTCTAAAGTCGTCATTGAAGTCGTATAATCAGTTTTTTGATTGGGACGAGAAGGGGATACGAGTTGGTGGAGAATTCCTCTCCAACTTCATATAAGCGACTACATTGTCACCTTTTCATATAATATAGCAGTAGCAGAAACATTACTTGCTGGAACCAGTGAAATAGGAATGCGACTATGGATTTAACAAAAGAAAATCCAATTGATGAGTTCACATCCTTCATGTGCTTAGAATGCTTAGCTAATATGAATAACGACTTGGGAGAAGAACTCACCAGAACTAAACAAGCATGGTACTTCGTCGGGCCTGTAACTTTGTAACAAGGACCAGAGCCGTTTAGGTGTTCAGTTATTTAATACAGCAGTTCTTCAAGCTATGTGCAGAGCAGTGGGAACTATATCTGGGTCCTCCAATAATGTCTTCTGACGATGAAACGATGTGTTCAACATCAGTTCGATTTTCGTAGTTCAAATCCCCGAGCACCATCCTGTTTTCGAGACCCCGGAAACCTTTGGAGGAAGAATCAACGATATGGTCTGGTATTATAATTAGAAGAGGAGTGGAGATAGGTGGATGAGATCAATATGGAAGTACATGCCGAGGTAGGTAAAATGGACTGAGGTATTTGTTAAACACGTAAACAACGTCCATTAACGTCTGAACCCAATTTTACGACTTCAATGCCGCAATCACAAGAATCCCGCACGATCATCTCGCGGAATCCCAAACCCCAATACGACCAAGTGGAGCGAACAACTTTTGGAAGCCGCACTACAAATGATGCTGAGTCATCTAAGCACCATGGTCAGTGCCGTTATAGTGTTTATACAACTATTTTAACGGTTTCTGCTGCATTAAAACGTGTTATTACTACTAGAAATCATTTTCTCTTTACTGCTTCTGAGATCGAATCCATACATCTCATTGTAACCTCTACGTTTTCTTCATTAGGTATAGGTTATTCATCAGCTTATCACCTCGCTGACTACCACATGCAAAAAGCAAGGTAATTTACTATTTTACTTACTTGGATACTTGGATGCCTCGTCCTCACTGACTGTGCGGGTCCCGGCAAAACTTTCATTTTTTCGGAGTTTCGCTGGCTCAGCCGTTTTGATTCCCTGGAATCCCGAGGTCAGCCTGGCCAAAGTCTGCCCTAGGTCTTCACCACCACAGGCATTCGCAACCCTTGTGGATCAGAGGGAGATTTGCCACCATGCGACCAGTTTGGTACCAGAACGGTGGAGGATCCTGGTATTGGTTTACTCCTAGCTGGGCTTCCTGATGGGAACGCCAGACTCCTTCTCAGCTTGGGAGATCCTGCTAGGAGGACGTGAATCCCCCACTGTACATGACATCCCGACACCCGGGAACACTTCCCGCCACGATAATTTGGTAAACCGTTGGGAGGAATTTACTATCTACAAGCGCCATTTCTGTACTATTTGCTGAACAATAAGAAAGCTACGAAGACTTCGATGGTCAGCATAGGAGAGAAGCGAATGAAAACTCTAGGCAATTTTGCTCTCTTACTGTCAAAGCACTCCATACTGTTAACATTAAAGAGCCATGAAAATCATCGCTTAACATAAAAGGACGACAATGATGTTGTTGTAGAGGTCTCTTTCTCGTACCATGATAATCATTAAAAATTGAAACGTAACAGATGAATATGGAGTAAGTTAAGCTAGCAGACGTAAGATATCGAGCACCAAAAGCAGTAAGATGGCGATTTTACAAGTCCCTCGATGCTTTTGCCTCCAAGAGTCTACAAAACACCAATCTCAATGAGACCATGTGTTACCAATAATCTGGCCAAGGAGTAATATTCACAGACATTTGAATCGCATAAGGACGTAAAAAACAGGTGGTGAGCTTTGTTCACTGGATATTCGTAGGGTGAAAATATGTCACGTTTGGTATACTAACTAAAGATCGATATTGGTTGGATTGTATTGGAGTTTAATGCTGTTTGTGAGAGTAGATGAAAAGCTGAGCCTGCCGTCAAACAATATTGATTCGATTCTCAATCGATATCCGTTGTAGCCGCCGATGTGACTATTTCGAAGAGTGTTTCTTTTCGTTTTTTCATCGTTATTATTGATGCAGTTGAATCTGGAATTCACATTCAGAATATGGCGTTTGTTAGTGTCATTGTTGAATTCCAAATCGCCACCATCATCAACGTAGTCGCGATCATTGCGCACACCACAACCCCCACTAGCCTCCAGTCCCCTAGTTTCCAGTCTCTGTATAATCATAGTAGCACAGTGGCTGATTTTACTCTCGCCGCTACTATACTACCCCATTCTTCGATATCAATTGACAGCGTAGTTATTGATCGATTCTTACTACTGTTTATAACACTTCTATCAATTGGTAAAGTGTCAGTTCATTTCGATCATATACGACTCAATATACTCGTGTTACTTGTTTCTTTGAAGTTTCGAAACATCATTTTCATGTTTCGGTTCAGAACTGTTCCCTTTAAATCCAATCTGGTATCGATCGATTCGTAAAGCAGTAACGTGATTGGATTTTTTTGTCTTTTTTTCGTTTCTTTTACTCGAAAACACCATATCTGTTGTTATGGTGGTGTTCATTCTAACAACATATGCTACTTAAGCATTCATGATGCTGATTACGTTCATTTACTCGAATTTGCTACTCGTTGAATGGTCGTTTTGAAACTGCTAAGTTTTTTAGGTTGTTGTTTTTTGTTGTTTACTAATGGACACTAGTGACCACTGTTTTGACGAAAAGAATGTTATATAGGTGTTACTGGTACGATATCATACAGGTATGCCTCTTCCCATATTCGGCAAATCACACAAGTCGCCGGCCGATGTGGTGAAAAATCTCAAAGAGGCCCTCGTTGCAGTTGAGAAGGTGAACACTTCAGTTCGAGTATTTAAGGTTTTTGATCATAAAGTCCGTTTTTCAAGTACCCTGTGTGTTCCTTTCTTTGAATGGATTCGGTACAAGATATTCCTTGATAGTAAAGGAAGTGGGGTCCAGACATCGGCTACTTAGAATCCTTACTCAGATACTTGTATACTTGGATGGCCCATCCTCACTGATGGAGTGGGCCCCATCACAATCTCCATTTTTTCGGAGTTTTACTGGTTTAGCCATTGCGGTTCCCTGGAGTCCTGAAGACAGCCAGGCCAAATTCTTCTCCAGGTCGTCAGCACCACAGGCAGTCGCCGCCCTTCTGAATCAGGAGGAGATTTGCTACCATGCGACTAGTTTGTTACCATGACGGTGGTTAGTACTGGTATTGGTTTACTCTTAGCTGGGCTTCCTAATGGAAGCGTCGCACTCCTCAGCTTGGGAGGTCATGCCAAGGGATGAATTCTCCGCTGTACATCGCGACTCGTCACCCAAGAACACTTCTCAGCCACGATGAGGCAGTAAACCGTCTGGAGTGCTTAGAATCTTTAGTGTTCGCTTTTTTGCCTACATTATTGCTTTCTCTACTCAGGTATCATGAAATTTCCATGACCAAAGTTAGTTCCAGTGGGTGTAGTAGACCCACCTGTGTTCTCTCCTGGTAAAAAAGTTTCTCGACTGACTAGTTCTTTTGTAAAACCTGTTGGTACTCATGAAGAACTAGTTGTCTTTATTCGGTTTCCATATGTTTATGGTTTTTTATTTATTAATGTTTGGTTTCAGAGTCAAAATAATCGTTATTTTTAGACCCAAGGTGTGAAGAAAGGTGACAAAGCAGTGGAAGAAGTTAACAAATGGTTGCAAATGGTAAAAAGTATCATTTACGGATCTGAGACCCAAGATCCTCACAGTGAGCAGGTATCATGCTTTTGTTACGGAGTTATTGTATTCTTAAAATTTCCACTTATATCACAACATTTCAGGTTGCTCAGCTTGCTCAGGAAACATATAACGCCAACGTTTTGCCGATGCTTATAAAAAACTTGCCAAAACTGGACTTTGAGAGTAAAAAGGTTTGAAACCAACTTTACGAAGCAGGTTCCTTGTCTTTTTTTAGCGCAAAAGTCTTTAAGGATGTTGCTCAAATATTCAACAATCTTCTCCGCAGGCAAATCGGCACTCGTTCTCCCACTGTAGAGTACTTAGGGGCTCGTCCAGAAATGCTAGTCCTACTTGTAAATGGGTTCGTTTTCGTTTTTTCCGTCTATCTCAAACAATACTTGATTATATGAATCGATGAATCGATTTTCTGGATCCATCATATTTTAGTTATCAGAATGGCGACATCGCCATAACGTGTGGACACATGCTACGAGAATGTATTCGGCATGATCAACTAGCAAAGGTTCAGATGTTTTTTGATGATCAAGTTCTTTTTCAATGGGACAATTACAGAGGACATGTTTCAGATACTTTTACAACATGAGTGTTTTTACAAATTCTTCACATATGTTGAACTGTCTGCTTTCGACATTGCTTCTGATGCCTTCTCCACATTCAAGGTAATCACTGTTGAATTTTACACTTTAACGATCACTTCTAGATGCTGAATTGTCGTCTCATTCTTTCTTATATCTCTTGTCCACTGATTCAGGATTTAATCACACGGCATAAGACGCTATGTGCTGAATTCTTGGATGCTAACTACGACCGTTTCTTTACTGAATACCAAAAACTGCTCAACTCTGAAAATTACGTCACGAGGCGACAATCACTTAAAGTAAGCGTTTTAGGTCAACGTTTTTCATAAGTTCAATGTTTTCTTCTTTCAGTGTAGATTTTTATATATCAGAAATTTTCCTTCTTTATATTCGATAACAGTGTGGTGTTCCCTAGAGTTTGTAAGAAATGCTGAATATTGTGCTAGGTTTGGTCGTGACGTTGGAACTTCTTCTGTTGTGTAGTGTATTGACATTACTAGTGAAATTCTATTCAGACTGAAATGGATTGTGATGCCAACTGAATATACTTCTGAAAAAAAACCAATATTCAAATATCGTCCGGGTTCTGACACTACTCGATTTCTCCATTGTCTTGTGGCTGTTTTCAATAAGTTTTCGTGTTCCTGTATGAGTTTGACTGCGACCTGGAGACCTGTTCTCATCCACTTTCGCCGTTGAAATTTTTGAATTCTGTTAGACTATAGTGTTCTTTAGAATCTCGAGGCGGGCTAGTTAGAACATTCCCACGTTAGAGCACATGTGAAGAGACCGTTCCCACGTTTTATCACACATCGGTGAGGTTTGCCGCTTTGCAAGTCGGATTCTTCCAGCATAGCAGAGAATCTCACGATTAGTCGTCAACCTGATTGAGAGTGGTCTAAGAATTGGAATAAGTGTTTAGCGTTGGACAAACGTATTACCTATTTCGACACAGATATTCCGTCCTGATATTTCATGTGGGTCTCAGCACATTATTGTTCTTTTCGTTATTCTGCAAATGTCTCATAAGACTCGTCGGGCGAATTCATGGGTTCTATAGTTTGAGGATTTGCCACTTTCTCTTCGTCCACATACGTGAGATGCTGATCAAGAATAGTTTCCCTTCGAATTTTGAAACCACCAAAGCTTGGCGTACCTAGATGTGCACCAGAGGTAATTCATAGCTCTTGTGAATTTGTCGAAACTTACTGCATTCTAAGTTGAAATCCTACATGACAATGATTGCTGCAATTACCGAATCGGGACAAACATATCATTGCCTGTTAACTAATTAATATAAAGCTCACTTCAAATAGTCTTCCATTCTTTATCCAATATGGGTATCATAAATAGCAACTTACCTTTTCTTCGTCAGTTTTTCAAAATACTAACGATGCCTACCAATAAGCTGACATTTCGCCTTCTTACATTTGTATAAAGTTGTTTGCAGCTACTCGGGGAATTATTACTTGATCGACATAACTTCAACGTGATGACTCGATACATTTCAAATCCCGAAAACCTTAAACTGATGATGGAGTTGCTTCGAGAGAAAAGCCGAAGTATACAGTTTGAAGCTTTCCATGTGTTCAAGGTAAGCTCTAAAGACCACGAGTTTATTTTGCTTTGCTTTTATCGTGGTTTGCTGTACTGAAGAATAAATGAATAGTGGCACCGTTCAGGTTTTCGTTGCGAATCCCAATAAACCTCGACCTATCGCTGATATTTTGTTAAGGAATCGAGAAAAACTGGTTAATGATATGATTATCCAAGTGCTTTTGTGTCAAACACTGCTCGCTGAGATTTTCAGGTGGACTTTCTCGCTCAGTTTCATACCGAACGTACTGATGATGAACAGTTCAACGATGAAAAAGCCTACTTAATCAAGCAAATCCAGGAGATGAAGGCTTGAGGATTATCTAACAACTGAAGAGACCGCAATCACCATAAAGACCTAGTCGATTAATCGTGATATAAGTCCTGCTAGAACTTGTTTCTACTAGCTTGTTCCTACTAAGATTTAATTTGTCAACTAACACATTTATCGTATGTCATTATTAACTATTCGAAGTACATATATACTCGCCAAACAGACACAATTTGCTTCGCGATGTTTGGTCATGCCACGATTATCGTCACAAGTTATTGCTGACTAGGGTAAATAAGTGGTTACATAGGTAGGTTAGCGCTATGTCCACGGATTTATGCACACTTTCTGTTCTATACGGTTCACAATGAATATTTATGGAAAAGCGATGAACAACATACACACAACCAAACGAATAAGCCAGATCAGTGTTAGATGAAGCAGTGTTCCATCTGGAATTCATTGTATAGCATGGCATAGTGCCTTATGATTGTGAAATAATCGAGTTCGATGACGTTAGTCATGCGACCGAGTTCAAACATCAAATGTGAAACCAAATTAGTAAAGAAAAAATTCAGCAGGCACCGCATTTGTTGCGAAAGTGTGATAAAACATGTCAATTGTCGCTAGCTATCTACAGATACTTGTAACCCAATATCAACGAATACGCAGAAAAAAGCCATGAGCAAAAAGAAAAGAGGACGTTTCTCTACTACTGTTTGAAGTCGCCAAAACCAGAACCACCACCGAGTCCTTTTCCAGACAACTCCAACTGTGAGTCGATCATCTGCACATATGATTTATGACTACAGAAATTAAGAAAAAAATCAACAGTGAAAATTTGCTACCTGAATAAGTTCTTGAGGGGAGGGCACGCGACCGCTTTCAAGTTTACTCCATATTTGTTCTTTGTCGAGATAGATCTCAAACGCTCCAGTTGACATGAGTGTGCTTTCAACCATGTTGGTCAGAAGAAACAACATCATACATGCGGATATCTAAACTAATCCAATGTTTTCTTAACATAATGCCAATGTATTTTGCGCAATTTCCAATCCAAGGTGAAAAAACTCTTCCAATTACCTATACATGATCTAGAACCAGATTGTGAATAGTCCTTAGGATTTTGCTAGTTGCTGGTCTTTAGGACACTCTGTGAGTTGTAAAGCTCTATATGAACTAGTATTCAAATTATTCTATAGTCGTGAATACCGATTAATTAGTGGTAGGTAATATCAGACAATGTAAAACCTGCCTATAATAATTACATGGATACATGGATCGCCCGTTCTCACTGGTAGTGCGGGCCCCAGCATTATCTCTATTTTTTTCGGAGATTTGCTGGTTAAGCCATTGTGGTTTCCTGGAATCTCAAGGTCAACATGGCCAAAGTCTGCCCCAGAATTTCACCACCAGAGGCAGTCGCAGCCCTTGTGGATCAGAGGGAGATTTGCCACCATTCGACTTTGACACCGGAACGGTAGTGGATCCTGGTGTTGGTTTAGTCTTAGCTACGTTTCCTGATGGGGACGTCGGATTCGTTATCAGCCTGGGATACCTCGGCGGGGGGACGAATCCCCCCGCTGTACATCGCAGTCCGACACCCAGGAACATTTCCCAGCCACGATGAGGCAGTAAACCGTTTGTAGGAATATATAAAAACCACAATACCTTGTTTGACTGCGCCCATAGTAGTATAGCTGGTTCACCCAATCCGATGTTTAAAAATGGATTCCTTCCTGTGATAATCATAGCAATGGCAGCAATCTTCAGGATATTGATGGTCTGAAATCATTTGATCAGCACACACAAGTTTGTTGTATAAGAGCTTTAGAAAATGGAAGAAAAATCACATGCGCAAGATACTCCTTCCATTTATCAGCCGGATAGTTGCTTCCTTCGATTGGCATTTCAGGATACTTCTCGTGAACAGCCATTGAGAACTGTTCATAAGCCTGTTTGTATCCACAAGAAATGCTAAAACACTGTTAGTAGACTGGAATTGAACTAAAGGTTAAGAAAAAAGCAGGTTTAATTAGCATCAGATCAAGATCTAAACCTTGCGAAGGAAATTAATGTAGGAAAAGTCTTTGTTCTTGAGAAGCAAATGTGGTTCTCGTCTCGAACTTGATTCTTCATGGACTAACGGTCGCATGGACAGTAGATGATTCGGTGCTCACTCTGATTCCACTGTTACCAATTACTTACTCACATATTGGATGGCCCGTCTTTACTAGCAGTGTAGACCTCAGCATAATATCCACTTCTTCAGAGTTCTGGTTTAGCCACTTTGGTTCTCTGCAGTCCCGAAGTCAGCCTACCTAAGATCTGCCCCACGTCGCCACCACCACAGCCAGTCACTGCTCTTGTGGATCCGAGGGAAATTTGCAACCATGGGACTAGTTTGATACCAGGACAATGATGGTTCCTTGTGTTGGTTTACTCTTCGTTTGGCTTCCTAATAGAAAGGCCGGACTCCTCAGTCTGGAAGGCCTTCTCCGTGGGATGCATCCCTCCGCACGCAAACACCCAGGAAAACCTTCCACCCACGATGAGGCGGTAAACCGTGGACTGTTACCAATTATATCAGCAAATTGCATTTCCTTACACTTTCACTGGAAATTACTTTACGTTACAACCCAATAAATGCTCTACTGACAAGAGTGACTAGAGTTGGCACCAGTAAAGTCACCAAATGTCCTTGTTTCTTTCGTGCCAAAGCCGTTCGATGAGTTCCATGCTTTTGAACGGCACAAACAATATCATCATTCTTGTATAGGACATTTCTATTGTGCTTTCCGACCAAGATAAAAAATCGTCGTTAAATGTCACCATGAGTGCACATCTTAATGGTGGCTACGAAAAAAAGACGTTCATAGAAATGATAAGCAACTTTTCGAATGCAACTGTATGAACGCTACTTTGTAGACCAAATAGAGTACAAATTACTAGGTTTTCAAGCCAAAAAGCCGGGAAAAAAGTCGTGAAAACACGAACACGGAATAGCAGAGCCGCAAAAGATGTATCAATAGATGAAGGGATTACTAAATCAATATTTACGAAAAAAACGTGATAACCAAACAGCTAGCCACCTGCATCGAAGACTCTATAGTTGTAAATATGCCTGATCTTGATAGAACGTTATGTGATTTCAAAATAGGAGATGTTCTCTTGAAAATGTGGTCTAAGCCGAATGAAATTAAAAACCAATATGGCATGAAAGTGATGATTAGTGAGATCACACCTCGATTTTGATGCCGATCAATAAACAAAAAAAGTAAACGTACCAGTACAAGAATCGTAAACTGGGTAATGTCTTCCTAGTCAGTGTCTTGGGTTTCGTGCTACTGAAATGCGAACCTTCTCGAAGTTCCACGTGTTCCTCCTCCATTTGTTGACTAGAATTTAACAACTAACATGTTTTAAAGTAAAGAACACCAAATACAAAACTTAAAGAAACTTACCTAACATCAGCTTGGGGTTCATCTCCGAACTCTTCGCGGAATTCTTCAGCGTCACGATCATCAACATTAGCTGGAACTGTACAAGTGAACATAATCACCACTTATTTAACAACTTGCTAAAGGGTCAACTGTGTCAATGTGGGTAAAAAAGTGGTTCCTGGGTATTGAACTCGGATGTGGTGGGGTTGTGGTTCAACGCGCTTCAAGGCCATCCAGGCTTCGGAGATCAGCACTTTGCTTCGAAAGCCCAAGTAATAGACAACTAAGAAAACAATCGTGGCCATTTTGAAAGAAATCCAGTTTTAAACTGGCAAATTTTCCCCCGGTCAATGGAATGGCTGCTACGTATAGCAAAGGCATGGGAACACACTGGCAAAATGTTTCGTCGGAATTGAGAGAAAAAAGATAGGTAAGCCAGAAAAGTAGAAGTGATTTGAAGACCATACTGAGGAGGGAGAGGGGGCTACTCAAGTACTAGCTATTCAAGAACTTAGCCCTCAAATACCCGTCAACGCCGACAAATGTCTTTGAGGGAGAATACTGTGGGAAACAACGGAAAGAAAAAAGACACAGCAAGAAACTGAAACCCAATAGATTATAGAAGGCGAACCTTTAATGCAAACCTCTATCATGGAAACAACAAACAATGCCAGTAAAAATAAGTAACTCGATCGACCCGTCATTTCTGCAAAGGGCTTGAGTCAACTGGGAGATTGAAAATGAGAACAAGTAACGAACAATTTAGTACATAGGTAGTAAAAAAAAAGAGAAAAAGAGAAAAAAGAAAGAAACGAACGTGCATAGAGTGAGCAAACACGCGTGAAGTTCTCTCATTGTTCTCCACAGAAAAAAAACATCGGAACGACGGTAACGAAAATTTAGTTGGTGTAATGACAGAATTTACTCGGAAATTGAGACTAGGTAACCAGATTGTTCTGATATCAGAGTTCTTAGTTCTCCACGATGCTTTTTGGCTCTCGTTTTGATATATTTCTATCCATCCTATTATTTCCTAAGCATTCAGGAGTAATTTTACTGTATAAGCGTCTGTTAATTGTAGTAGGGTATCCGTTGTGTTGGAACTATACAAAAGAAAGACTATGAATGAAGTACTCTTCTCAAGATAGCAAAGTTCTCTCCAGTCTACGAACGACGGCGGTCTCTGCCTGTGGTGACAATCTGGTAATGAGCGTGAACTTCAGCAAGCAGCGATTCACTCTGTTAGTTAGCTTCAGTAGTGTGTACTTACTTACTTGATACTTGAATGGCCCGTCCTCACTTGTGTGGTTCCCAGCATAATCTCCATTTTTCGGAGATTTGGTGGTTAAGCCATTATGGTTCCCTAGAGTCTTGAGGTCAGCCTAGCCAAAGTCTGCCCCAGGTCTTGCCCACGACGGGCAGTTGCAGCCCTTGTGGATCAGAAGGAGATTTGCTACCATGCGACCAGTTTGGTACCAGGATGGTAGTGGGTCCTGGTATTGGCTTTCTCCTAGCTGGGTTTCCTGACGGAAATGCCGGACTCTTTCTCAGCTTGGGAGACCCTGCTGGGGGATGAATACCCCGCTGTTCATCGCAGTCTGACACCCAGGAACACCTCCCAGCAACGATGAGGCGGTAAACCGTTGGGAGTGTGTACTAGCCGGAGAATATTATCAGAGAAGCTCTATCATCGTGATTGGGCGTGTCCTCCTGGATGTCGTTCTCTGGTCTTCAACGGCATCGAATATGAATTGCGCTTGAACTCGTAATATGAATTGAACTTTGCGGAGTGTGGCCACTGAAGTATGTAAGAAGTAATAAATAATAGGAAGTAATTGGTAATCAAAAGTTGTAATAACAATAGTTACTCATGAGTAAGGAGCAAGTTAAGATCCCAGAATCATTACTCGATTGAAAAGCTTTGGAAGTACTTTATACACACTCGATCTCCGATACAGGTAACCACCCTGTAATCAGAGATTTTGTCGTTCATTTGGTTTAGTAATCAGATCAGTTACAGTTATAGCTAGCTGGACGTTGGATAACTGTTACGACGTTAAATGTAACAATTAAGTACTCTTCATTTGAGTATGGGTTATCGATTGCGCAACAGAAGTATACGTGGCGCAGTGGTCGGAGGCGCCCTGCAACACACGTGGAATCGATTCCCGCCCCCATGGTCCACCAAGCCTTCTATCCCTTCGGGGTCAGGAAATTGGTACCAGACTTGTCTGGGAGGATAGCAGCACTGGCTCCATACATCGATAGGCCACCGCGAGTCATTGTAAAGGCCAGATATGCATTCAATCACCTCCAAACGATGCTTGATGAAGTTGAACGCATCACGCATCCCTCAAAGATTGATCAACTCTGGGAGCTTTGTCCTTCTTTTATTTAAATTTCGACCTTGCACAAGGTTGATAAACAGATTTATTTCTGCTAACGTTTCGACGCCTTCGTCAAATTTTCCCAGCTAATGTTTTTGTACAAATGCTCTCAACTATCGGTTTTTCAAGTGGGCAGGTGCAAGGATAGAAAGACGCTACAGAGTGTTTTTCGGCCAGATGCGAAGCAACTTGATGAGAGAGCTGTTAAGAAACAGTTTACAGACAGTGCAAGGAAAATGCACGATAAGATAGAGGATGTTCCCTGTTTGTGGCGAATGTTGTTTACAGACATAGCTAACAAGCAAAGATATACGTGGTTGGTGGTAAAAGTAGCCTACGAAGCGTACTGTTTCATGAAGAAGTAGGAACTATTTACAGAAATAGTTACCATATTATGCTCACTTCGAGAAGACCTGGCAAGTGACTTCGAACTATACCAGGTCTCTCATGGGAGCCACCATTTCGTAGACACAACTTTGGAACAGTGAAAATGTAGAACTACTTTCTTGTCAGAATCCAGTGATATAGCATATTTGAGAAAGGTGGGCGACTTTGGATGAAATAGCAACTAAAACATTCCCCTGACGGCAGCCTAAGTCTAAGGCAGTGAAAATTTAGGAGCTCTTTGACGACTATTTGTACTTACAGTTCATCAGTAGCTGCAATATGGACACCATGCAGGCAAAAAAGAAACAGAGTGTTATCAAGCTAACCAAACTAGAAGACCCTGTTCATTATACGTACTTCGTAAAAGGCCTACTTCTTCGAAAATGCTGCGGTAGGGCTGGCCTTCATATATAAACTTACACTTGTTCGTGAGCATCAATTATTTGGAAAGATTAGCGACATAACTGTTATCTTAGGTTATTGAGTTTACAGGAGGTATTAAAGAAGCCTTATTGAGGCTAATGCTTTGATGTCTTCGACTTCTTCAGAGCCAAAAATTTCCAAGCCGATTACCCACAGTCATTTATCCTTTCGATATTGGTCTCCATAACCGCATTGTGGGCACAAAAAAACGCTTCCGGCTGAGGTAACTTCATTCGACAGGTGCTCCGTTGGCTTTAACTTTATGAAATTACGAACACTCGCACCATAAGGATGAACTTCCTTGGGCAATGGAATCACATTACTGCTGCTGAGAAGAAAGTGAAGACGGCGAAACGTTAGCCAGAATTAAGTGTTTGTAACAGTTTTGTGTAAACTCAATCCAAAAAGCAATGATTAATCATGACGACGTTGAATGAAAGCTGATTTTCGAAAATTAGTGACATCAGTCGCGTGTTTTCAATTAAAAAGCCGTGGTTCGACAACGACTTACACACTCTTCTTCGTTCAAGGCTTGTCATCATACTGTAACAAAGGAAAGACGGAAGTGTTTAATACGGATCTAGTAGAGTGTTAGAGAAAAAACTTTGTTATCTAGAAGGTCACTGCCTGTGCACTGAACATCAATATTTGCCGCGAAAGGCTTTGAGAATTATCTTCCTGAGGAATAATTTGGTCGTACTGGGTTCTAGAAGGACGTGCGTTGCGCAGCTGTCAGAGCCATCCTGCAATGCACATAGGATAGATCCCAATGCCCAAGACTCATCAAGCCATTCGTCCCTGCAGAGTCGGCAAATTGGTACTAGACTTGTCTGTAAGGATAGCGGACTGGCTCGATACATCGGTAGGCCACGTCAAGGTTTGATACACATTCAATCACCTCCAACGGTGCTTAATGAAAAGGAATTCATGGCGCATCCCTCAAGGATTGATCAACATTGAGACATTTATTCTTTATTTACTTTCTAATGTATTTTATCCACAAAATAAGTTGCGTTGTAACATTTGATGCTTGAAAAGCACTGTTATTGTGTTGGTGGAAGTTTTCCGAAGGTTTTTGAAATATTAGGAAGTGATCCCCTCTCAGAATCGGATGTTGTATGATTTTCAAAAATATGGTTACAAGTCGAACCCCAGAAGAGGTAAATTCGGATACGACGTATCTATCCTTCTTAGGAGGTTATAGACATGGGTAAAGCATCTAACCAAAAGCGATTGCTGAAATATCAATAACAACAAATTATTTACTAACGACTCGTTAGTACATAAAGGAATGAATTGTGTGGTGTTCAACAATTCACTGTTTACTCGCTGAGAAACTAGAGCTTGTTAGTTCAGTAGTTATTCATTCACAGTAGCTACCGTTTTGGTGGTTTGGACTTTTTCAGGGCCTAGAAAAGCCAAATTGACGCGTAACCTACTCAGCCGAGTGCTTTCATAACCACGGCATAAAAAGCCTAATAATGTTGTCAATTTTATTTACTACCTACTACTCTTTAATGGCAGAATATTGTGTTAAATATAATCATAATGATGCCGAGATATTTGCAAAACTCCGAACCGCTGGTGTCTGCGGTGTGGACAGAAAACGCTGTTACTCTTTCCGGTAGTAACGCATTCACTACTACACCATGCGAGTCCTTCGATTCGTCTTTCTCTCAGCCGTGCAACTGAGTTGTACTAGTCTGATTGAGTCTGAATAGACTGATAGCACCTAAAAGTCAATAACACTGCTGACAGAAAGGCGAAACGAGGGACCCGGATGATGTGGTGGTGAAAGGGTTAACAACCAGAAAGGGTAAAAGCGTGTTTGGTCCACACCGCAGACACCAGCGGTCCGGAGTTTTGTAAATATCTCAGCATTATTATGGTTAATGCATCATTTTTATTTGCGCAGCAATTAGCTTCTAAACGCTCGCCATATTGTTCTGTATAAGTACTCCAGTTATTATGTTTAACGTTTTGTTTTCTGCCTTCTATAATTTTCATGGCAGGTTACTAAGCGAAATACAACCACAACGTTGCTGAGATATTTGCAAAACTCTGGACCGCAGGTGTCTATGGTGGGGAACGAACGCGCTATTATCCTTTCCGGGGAGTAACGCGTTCACCACCACACCATGCGGGTCCTTTGTTCCGCACGTCTCTCAGCTATTTCTATCGATCTTTCTGCCACAGCAATCACCCGTCAGCGGGGTTGATCTGGAGAGCGCAAATCGGCATAGCAAAAAGATCGATAGAAATAGCTGAGAGACGTGCGGAACAAAGGACCCGCATGGTGTGGTGGTGAACGCGTTACTCCCCGGAAAGGATAATAGCGCGTTCGTTCCCCACCATAGACACCTGCGGTCCAGAGTTTTGCAAATATCTCAGCAACGTTGTGGTTGTACTCCAGTTATTTTTTGAAATCTACCTCACAGAGTTTTACCTATATCACTTGTATGACCTGTCATCTCGTTGATCGTCGCGTAACTGGCACGGGCGACAGCAAATCTTCTTTTTCTGTGTGCAAGAGTAGCTTACTGGGTTTTGCTCGCTCTAGAGACTCGTTGGGTATCCTACCTTTCTTCTAGGGTTTTCATTAAGAACTCCAATCATCAGGTCTCCCTGCAGTACGTTTGACATCCTGACGAATGCACTCACCAACGGCTCTTGTCGATCGATTGTCGTTCATAAGCATTATGTGTACGGCTCACCTTATTTTCGATAGTATAGCTCGTAGAAAGGCGTTTTTTGGTTTTTGATCGCTTATGTAGATCAGAGCTCCGGACCACTTTCCTTGCTTGCGCAATGCGAGATACTCATGGAACCGCTTTTTCGACTGCACGTTCGATAACGTTGAGTGATCTTTGATCCTGCTTACACAACGACCAGGATTCTGCCCTGGATGTCAAAGTAGGAAGAATGATGGAGTGGAAAATATGGGCAAGAAGTCGTAGGTTTTCCCTTCTCTTCACTACATCCTCGACGTTCTTGAAAGCTCCGTAAGCGACTCGGTTTATCCTGCTCAGCTCTGGTGGAGATAAGTCGTTCATCATGTTGTCTTCCTAAGGAAGATAAACGCAGCTGGAGCATTCGGAGGTACTATTTTCTTTGAGCGTTAATGAGGCATGTGAAACTAGTTTTTTCTCATGAGCATCGTTTTTGTGAGAAATAGACGAAGGTCAGTCTTTCCATAGGCTTTATCAAAATCAGCAAGGATTCATTCCGCCTAGTTAATGTTTGGTGATATAAGAACGATGTCAACAGCAAAACGAAGATGGTGTAATTGCTTACCATCGATTTTCACTCCCATATTGTCCCATTACGGAGTTCGTGTGACATTCTGGAGGGTGGCGGTAAATAATTTTGCAAGATGATGTCGCTCGCCTTGCTTAATCCCTCTTTTAACGTTGGCGTTAATATCGTTGTAGAATGGTGATATCTTGGTTGTGAAATTTTGATACAGCTCACGAAGAATCTTAATATACCAAGGTAGAGATGCCCTGGCTTCTCAGGGCTTCCATAATTGTTTCTTTGTCAATTTAGCTTACAGTTCGACTGCTGTAGACGGATTGTCCCTTGAAAAAAATTATTATCATAGGACAACCAAGATCAACAACGACCGCCCTACGTGGGACAGCGCCGCCGGATGAGTGCCTTATTCAAGCTGTGTTCCACTGAGGAAGATTCGACTCGCTACGACAATGAAGACACCACATCGACAAGACCAACGACATTGGACTATCAACTCAAATCATGAACTCTGAGAAAGACGAATATGCCGAAGCGTCACGCGAATAAATGTTTGGTAACGGCATCATGTTAGGGTCACTCATACTCTCGCGGCACTCCAGCGAGTCTTCTTATCGTGTGTATTTGGTCCATCTCGCTTATAAGTTCCGAAATCCTGCTTGCTCTTTTGGTCACCTTCATTCGGTGTTCTGTCAATCCTGTCTAGGATGATACGAGCGAAAAGTTTGTAGACGACAGACAGTAAGCAGATTAGGCGATAGTTGCCGATATCGTGTAGGTCACCCTTCTTGAACAATAACACGGTCTTGTTGGTCATCCACTGAGTAGGAACCTTGCATTCAGACAGGTAACGTGTGAGGAATCGAGCCAGTGTGTTTATGAGGACTGATGGAAGGTTCTTTAGGTGTTTAGATCTTATCCCTTCTGGACCTGGTACTCTTCCATTTCTCACCTACGAAATAGCACATCGGATTTCAGAAGGAAGAACCGGTGGCACGACATATCCATCCTCCTTTATTTCATATGAGGGCAGAATTACGTGGTTGCTGAAGAGATCTGAGTAATAATCGTAGATCTCCAATGATAACCTTGAAGTATGTATGGTCTTCTCTGTAGGACTTCTCCAAGTCCATATAGAACGCCTCGACTTCTTCTTCGTCACAGTTTGATGTCGACGCGTAAACGACGAAGATTGTGTCAAAGCGGGAATTGATCCACGTCTTTTTAATCGTAAACGTCCGATTCGGGTTGTAAGTTGTTCGAATGAGTTGATGTTCATGGAGGAACTCGTGTTGACGAGAACGCCGATGCAGCCGACTCCTCTACTGTCGCATGTTCCTAGGAACAGTTCTCCGATGTTATAGACCTCATTGAAAAGGTGGCGTTTTCTCGTCTGGGCCAGGCCGATGACGTCGTACCTTATCTATCTTCCTTGCATGAGCAAGTCTTCTATCGAAGACTCGGATGCAAGTGTACGTGCATTGTAGGTACAGATCGTCACCATAGTTCTTTGAAATCCAGGCAGCTTCCATTCGCACTGAGATTTTAGCAGCCTCTCCGTGCTCGTCCTACCCAACGCTGCGAAATTGGGGGCACCTTCGGGGTCAGGGAAATGAGGCCCGTTTTTTTTTAAACTGTGCTTAGCATTTTAACACTCACGTATAGTTTGCTGGGCTCTGAACGTGGAGCTGGATATACTCACTGGTAGTTTGCCAGGCTCTCCCAGAGTGGACATGGAGCTTATTTGTTGGAGGCGACTCCTAACCGCCTCTCACATACTTCCCTCTCACTGGATTGCAGGCTTTTGGCCGAGTTGACTTGTAGAATACAATCCGCTTAAACTAAAACGCGCCCACACACGCGTGCATGAATACGCCTCTAAATACAGAAAGTATGAGCTAAATCGGCGCAGCGGAAACAAAGTGTCCAACCTCTGGATCTACCTGCGTCTCAGGGAAGTAAAAGTCGCTTTCGGTCCGCGATAAACAGTCTATCCGCCACCTGGGGACACCCCACGTAGCCTTGCGACTAACCGGCTATCGGGGTTCCTCATATGAGGGAGATTCGTGGTTAAAAGACAATAGAATAAGGTGCGGAAATGATGACTCATTGTGAATTTTTTGATTGTAATAAAAATCACTGAAGGATATAAGTATTTGCCTACCAGATAAAATTTCCTTATTTCACCATGATGAAGTTTTGATTCGTTGGAACTCATGATATATATTTTTACCACTTCATGGCTTAATGTGTCACATTTGGTACGTCGAAGCAAGTAAGCACGTCGGTTTCTTCCAGGAGGACAAGGTGGCGTTCTCATATATATTGTTTCTGTGTGGATGCGACGCTTCTACACTGGAAATGAAGACTTGAACACCGTCATCAGGCATTTGAAAGTTATTTCAAATGACATTTAAATTTGAAAAGACAGTCTGAAAACTAAATATGTCATTAGTTCGATTGAGAAAAGTTCTTCTTTTATAATTCCTTAAGGTTTTGGGCTTTTTAAATACTGTAGTGATCGAGGAATTATCGTCAGTCACCGAAAAACCATGTTCCGAACAAAAGGATTAATCCTATCAGTAAGAAAAAAGAATATGAGGTGCCTTACACTTCAATGACCGTTTTTTAATCTTGATGTTTAAAAGAACACAAAGGGAAGCCTAAATGAGCAGCTCTATCACGTTGTTCAACAAAAATCATTGGAATTCTCAGTGGAATGGAGTTTGCCCGATCAGAAAATTACGAATTAGATGGAAGTTGCACCCGGACAAGCCATTGTGGAACTGAACAATTAAAGCATCTAGGTGTTATAATATATGCCTCAAATAGATTTTAAAAGGCACACCTGACCAACATGGAGATTCAGGTGAAATGTCTTCACGAGTCACACTGCATTCAGCATTTCTTTCACTCTGTTCATTTCTTTGAGACAATCGTCTATAATGGTGGCATTCGCTGATGGCTCCTACTTCGTTCTAAGAATCTGAGAAGTTTTCAGCTGTGAAATTTGCTGTTTTCAAGTTTAACAGACACGTTTTTCTTTCATTTTGGGTCTCCTACGACGTTGTTTTTATTCTCCGTTCAGCGTTCTTTACTTCCACCAGCAATGAATGATGTCTCTGGTCAGCTAATGTTTATTAATTGTGATACATTTTGCCGGCTGTCGAAGATGGTATATTCTTCAAAGGTCCAAACTTCAGAAGCCGGTTTCTTTCTTGTTGATTATGCCTGTCTAGCCTTAGAAGACGTTGATAGCACAGCTTTTGTATTGGACAAAGCTTGATTTCGCTAAAGTATTAAGTGATTTTTCTGTCACTATCACATGTCACAGAGCTGAAAAAACTGTTCAGTCAAGTGAGTGAACGATTAGATCAGGATGAGTGAGCTGTTCAGTGAATTCTATCAAAATCCCAACAGGTCCTATGTTGATCGTTTTCCTCGTCGGAGTTCGCTCAAATCTTCATGCTTTCGCCTTTTATAGTGTTACAATTATTTAACGCTCTAGGTGTAGACTTCAGTTGATAATCCATCAAAGTTGACAATGTCACATTCATAGAGTGCATTTGTGAATTCAATCTACACCATGTGTTTTCCATTTGAACAATCGAGTTTCGAAAAGAAAATCTTTCCATTTTCGATTTAGTTTTTCTATATACTGTAATACTTTTTGTACTGTAAAAAAACAATGCTTTAAAAAAACTAGAGAAAGGAACTAATAGGATGAAGATGTGTAAGCTTTGCTAATATTATTATTTACGTAGTAAACTGAAAATTCCATCACTTACTTGATACATGAACGGCCCGTCCTCACTCGTTGTTCGGGCCCCAGCATAATCTCCATTTTCCGGAGATGTGCTGGTTAAGCCATTGTCGTTTCCTGGAGTTCCCAGGTTCTGGCCAAAGTCTGCACCAGGTCGTCACCACAACAGGCTGCCACAGACCTTGTGGACCGGAAGGAGATTTGCCACAATGCGACTTCGATACCAAGACGGTGGTGGATCCTGGTATTGGTTTACTCTTAGCTAGGCTTTCTGATGGAAACGCCGGACTCCTTCTAAGCTTGGGAGACCCTGCCAGGGGATGAATCTGCTGCTGTACATCGCATTCCGACGCCCAGGAACACCTCGAGGCGCTGAAACCGCAGAGAGGGAAAATTCTATTGCCTTTTCGTATTTGTAGGACTTGAAATTACTGCAATGAAACCCTGAAAAATTGGAGCCTGTAGGAGGGGACGACAACTGGCAACAACTTTAGTCTGTTCTGATTAGTCTTGCTACAAGTTATGATGGAGCTTATGCTCCAAGTGAATTCGTATTTTCTTCGTGGTTCGTCTTACAAGATGTACTGCATCACTTACGATCTCTGCCTATTCGTCATCATTTTCGGCGTTTGTAAAAAATAAAGGACAGAGAGCTCAGCATTGTTATATCCATTGTGGATACGACATGTGTTCGGTTCCACTAGACCTGTTGTAGGTGATGGAATGACCCGGTAACCTCCTGAAGTGTCAAGTCACTGTTGCTATCCTTTCGGACAAATCTGGTAGCAATCCATTGACCCTGAAGAGGTACGGGCTTGGTTAACCTGGATCCCGGGATCTAAACGAGGACGACGTGTGTGTTGCGGTGGGCACCAATTCACTGCTGAACAGGCGGCTTTGGGACAATTGTATATGCTAAAGGCTACTAGCATTATTGTTGAAAGTTTTCTCTAGGATGGAACGAAATAAACTGCCTGAAATGTTTCCAGTGAAATTGTTAGTTTTCAATATTAAGTGGGGCGCATAGAGATAATTAAAGCCTCCAGTAAAACCGCTCTTAATCGTTGGCTTCTGAAATGCATTTAATCCTCTGTGTTCTCAGGCCAATGAACTTCCGATTCGAATACGAATGCAATTCTAAGGTTATAATGAAAGTTCAGTCATCGAAGGCCCTAGGTCTGCTTGAACAGAACGAGGACGCGAACGTTTTGCTATGAAAATGAACCAGCGACATTTACGCGAACACCATTCACGGCCAACGATGAAGTTTTTCGAAGAGTCAGGCGAAGCGAAGGACCCGCATGGTGTGGTGATGAACGCGTTAGCCCCTGGAAAGGGTAATAGCGCGTTCGTTCTCCAACGTAGAAACCCGCGGTCCTGAGTTTTGCAAATATCTCAGCATCATAAAATTTATCTCAGCAGCGTTGTGGTTGTATTTCGCTTAATATTCTGGCGTAAAAATTGTAGTAGACAGAAAATAAAAAGGTGAAACATTGTGATTTCAACTATAGCCTCAGCTTAACTGGCTTCAATGCCCCAGTGTGGGCTTCCCAGATCAATCCCATTGTTGGGTTCTTGCTAATGGCGCTGATCGATAGAACTAAGTGAGAGAAAGGCGGAGCGAAGGACTCTCATGGTGTGGTGGCGAACGCGTTAGCCCCCGGAGAAGGTAACAGTGCGCTCGTTCGCCGCCGTAGACATCTGCGGTCTGGAGTTTTTCAAGTATCTCAGCAACGTTGTGACTGTAACGAAGTTTTTCTTCAAATCGTTGCTGGACGAGTTGTCTTCGCACCATTCTTCCACCACAAAGAAAAATACCTTCAGAAATAAGATCATCGTTTTCCACTACTGTGGTCGAGTATTGAGTTCCAAGAACAAATTCTTTAGAAATCTCGTGAATGCGAAAAAACTAGCAATTAGGACATGAAGTCACTAGAATTTAAAGTAGTCTTAGACTGTTTATGAAGAATAAATTATTTGTTGACAATCGGTTGTATTTTCATCAATAAGTACAATCTACCTATTCGGTAAAATACTCTTCAAATGGGAAAAAAAGAAGGAACCTCGACGGTTTTTGAAGAAGAACCGTTGTGTTGCGATCTCGCTCTATTTCGCTTATGAGTTCAAAGGAATAGCAAATGAACATTTAACCTTTACAGTAGCATCAGGTAGCAGCTGATAAGCATTGCATCACTCTATTCTTTGCAAGTGCGTCTGGTCTAAATTTAAAGCCAAACAATGCAAAATGTTGATGTTATTAGACGACTTAACGCGGTCCGTTCATGCGTGAATGGTACCACCCATTTGCAGAGATGAAGAAATATTCAAAAGGAGAAAGCAGCCTGACAGTCAATTCAGGAAGAAGGCGCTCCATTGAACACTGGACGTTACACGACAACTCTTCTCATGTAAGCCTTTCGCAGCCGTTTCCAAGAATATGTTTGTCAATTACTTGTTAAACT
Source organism: Angiostrongylus costaricensis (assembly GCA_900624975.1). Taxonomy (NCBI): domain Eukaryota; kingdom Metazoa; phylum Nematoda; class Chromadorea; order Rhabditida; family Metastrongylidae; genus Angiostrongylus; species Angiostrongylus costaricensis. The sequence continues at coordinate 94,862 of UYYA01004248.1, forward strand.
TGAGTTACCCTTATTATACGTTTTTTTTTGTCTCAAGATAACCAGTATCTCGTTGAAAACACAAAGCAATCGTTATGATGAAAGGAAAAAGTTTCAAATCTGTAGTCGAAGCAAAAGGCAATCCTACTGTAAAGCTTGTACATGGTGTTTAAATCATTTAAAGCGGTAGACAACTGTTTTGCGCATCAGATATGCTTTATTTAAGACATGAACACTAACGCCTTATTCGCGGTTCTCCATCGTTGATTTTAGAATGCGGTGTTCCAACTAAACAACTAGCAAGTATAAGAAAAGAAACTAAGTAACAAAAAAGTAAGTAAGTAAGTAGCAAAACGGACCAGAAATCACTTGGTCCAAGTACTGAAATTATATACAGTATTAGCTGTGTTTGAAACGATTTTGGAGACGCAAGAATTTCTGACTTGTTTGTTTTTTTCAATGATTTGCTGCAAATACAGTGCTGATAGTCCGTAAAATGAGGTAGACAACTACCGACTGTTTTCTCCGATGTTATTTCTTCCCGTTTATCTCACTTCACATCAATTTGTGCGTCCATGCAACTCGTTCTAAACATGAGAACGAAGGCTGAATTTCTCGCTTACTGTTGCTTTCTATCAAGCAGGAAATTGTGGTAACGATAATGTAGTAAAACCTGTGTAACGCAACTGATACAAGGCTATGTAGCGCTGTGACTAGAAGCATTATGCGATACAGATGTAAATGTTGGTTCTATCCCGTGCCACCGGTTCACCATGCATCCCATCCTCGCAGGTTCGGAGAAACTGCTCAAAACTTGTCTGGGAGGAGAGCAGCATTGACTCGATGTATCGGTAGGCAAATTCAAATCATTGTATAAAGCAGATGCGCACTCAGTCTCCTCTAACAGCGCATAATGAAGTGAAATGCTTGGCGCATCTTTTTAGGTATTGAACAGCACTAAATGCATCAGTTTTTAACGAAATGGATTTTTGGCCTTTGTTGACTTCTTCCAGTACCCCACTCCAATCGAACGTTCCATCTCTCCAGTGTTAGCAAATTGTTATGAGGATAAAAAGACTGCACGAACTAGGTTCGATAGGGAATAGCAAATCAAACCATCATTCAATCACTTTTACGATGCTTACTAGAGTCGAATACATAATGCTTTACTCTGCGGTTATTCAACGCCTAATGCTTTGTCCTTCTTCCAATGTAGTAAATCGCAATAATAAAACTGTCAAGGTAAACCATTTCCCACTGTCGCTTTCCAATTCTGCAAAAAATCTTTGCTGCCCGAATTACATTGTTGGATACATAGGTGGCGCATCCTCATCTAAGTGCTAGACTCCAGCAATTCTTCATTCGATTCAATGTTCTGACGTCAACATCAATGAAAGTGTTCGCAATCGCTCATGATCTGCGGATTGATGATGTGTCGCTTTCCATCTTCGCGTGTGGAGTGTTGGCCAAGGATGTATCCATCTATAGCCATGAGATAGCGGCACTATGGCGTTCCGTGGCCTTAAACATATTCGGACGTCAAGGGTTTTGCTTCGGAATAGAATTCTAGGCTTTGTGACCAGGTTTTTTCCATGACGGCAGCAATTCTTGCGATTAGTCGACCGATTGGACGAATCGGTTGAGAAAGATGGAAGATGCCCGACCACTTTTTTCAGAACTAGTGAAAACGCTTTCTACTAACTACAGAAAGTATAGAGAATCTTTTCCATCACTTAAAGAACATTATCTAACAGTTTAGACAAAATACAGTTGTGGTTTGATCACGCCGCCTATGGAATGTTGGCACCGTAGACGCGAGAAAGAAACATTACACAGCTCGTGTGAAAAAGGTACACCTGCAACTTGTCTAAGTAGTTAGAAAAGACTCCTTGTGTGACAGAAGGAAATTTCGTGAATATGCGCAGGGTTCATTTCAATCCGAGAGCACTGCAGTAAGTAGCAAGTGTGTAGAATAAAGTTATTTTGAGCTGAAATTCTGTTCGTAAATTGTAGACGAAGTGCCGCTCTATAATTCCTTTCGTCGTGGTTGTTTATTTATGTCACTAGTAAAGTTTATTGGCTATTTATTTATTTAAGCTCATTTGCTTTTATTCATTATTTAGGGAAAAATACTCGAAAATCTTCAGAATTTGTGCTCTAATATTCGCAAGATACTCAAGCCCAAAGTTCCTCTTCTGTTTTGCATGACTTCTAGTGTTATCATAGCTCTGAATTTAGAAATTTAGCACAAGTGATGACAAGCGTGGTTTTTGCAGCGCTGGTTGTGATCGGAAAGCTTCTTATGCCATGTTACAAGTACAGCATCTTGCTGTGAATTTTCTTACGCTTCCAGAGTTCTATTAGGTTACGTTTAAACTGGAAGGTCCGTTAGTGCTTTTTGTGAGGGATGTGATTGCAGACGTGTAGCGCCATTGATTAAAGCTGCTCCGTAATACGCAAATGCTCCTCGATTCAGCACCGTGCCGTGGGCAAACTATGCTGCCATTCATTCACTACTCTTATGGTGGAAAAATTAACATTTAACGTAGTTGAAAGGATAAAAATGATGACTTGATAGATACATCGCTAGATAACGACAGGCATTTTTATATGCCAGTCAAATATGCATCTAATTACCTCAACGATGCCAGTGGTGTTGAATGCATGACGTATGATTAATAACCCTAAGAGATCAATCGATGCCAAACGCCTTGTCGCTTGTAACTTCACAACGTGCCTCTTGGTAATATCATCATGACAAGTATTTATGTGAGTTTGTCTCATTTTTTGGTTCTTCCCTTTCGAGGACTGGTAGTATTTCTTCTAGAATAGAGCAACTCTAATGCTACCAATACTCTTAATAACTCGAAAGACAGACTTTCTATGAACCTTGGCATAGATAGTTGATATATTTATTTATGTGATCTTATAAACTGATCTTCTTAAGCTGACGCGAGGTTGGTACAGATCTTCGTTGTCGTTGTCGTTGCCGTTGTTTTTGATGTTATTGAACGATGGCTGACGTTTCGGCGACTTCACCTTCCTCAGAGCCGTGATGTTACGTCCCGCACGTCCCCCCCAACAATACTCTTCGCTCCTCGAACTTGTTCATCACAGCGGTTCGTTTTCTGATGATAACAGGTGTTAGTTTTGTTTAAAAAATTGTTTGTCAATTGTTGGGAGTTCTCAAGAGATTCCTGGAGCAAAGTGAATAGCAGTCCCGTCTGATACATCTGTCTCCAACTCCTCTTTCTATTGCTTCCAAGCCATAGTTGATAATCTGGCTCGCGATTTCAATATGCATTCTGAAAAGCAATCTTTACCTTCTTCTATACGATTTCAGTTGTATTCACAGCTTTATTTGACCATATTTCTTAAACCGACCTTCCCTTAACCTCGTAATAGCTAACCAAAACGTAGTCTTTCATTGATAAGCAACCAGTAGGTTGATAAAAAACTTTACTCGGCCGACGTTTCGGCGTCTTCGCCTTCTTCTTCAAAGCCGGATTGAGGAAGTCGTTTATCCACAGTTCTTTGTTCTTCCTGTTTTTGTGATCGCATCGACTCGAATTCAGAGGAAGGCCTCCCGAAAAAGTAACCTAACTCGGCAGCGCCCTCTATACAGGAAGTTTGTTTTTGACAGTGATTGTACGTTCGTGATCGCTATCATTCAACCATTAGATCATCTGATAAGTTGTTTTGTAAGGGTAAGATAGGGTTTATTTCTCCACTAGATACTCCCAAAGCTGGTAAGCGTCTCAACTATTCCGTCTGGAAGTGGAGCCGGGACTGTGCTAGTCGTCATTAAAGGAGCGAAGTAGGTAAACTTCTTTGAATCAAAGAGGTCTTCAACTATCTGTGACGACCACGTTAAACAGTTACAGCACGGCTATCTCTCAAGTTCAAGAAAAATCTTAGGCCAACAGATTTATTATGTTTCCTCCTTAACTATTGGGTGGACTGGGATGGAAATTCTGCATTATGCATTATATTTTAGATCCTCATGCTTAATTTTAAATGATGCTCCATCTGTGCAATGTACCAGATTTCTCCTTTCAACCTAAATTTTCCGAATTGAAAAATCACAAGTGTTCATCGATTTTAAGCTGTTCATCTTTAGAAACTCCCTGTTGATACTAATCTAAATAGGAGTAGGTACGCTGAATCTACTAACCTTGAAGTGATATGTCATACCTTCAACTCGAATACTCTTTCAAGTCGTCCACTTATTCCAACCCAAGTAAAATCGAAATTGTCGTTTCAAAACACACTATTACAATCGCAATTCAGTAATTTCATAATCAAAAAAGGTGAAGGAGAAACAGTCAGTCGGGGTTATGTCATGCAATCAAAAGGTCGCATGTTCCTCCTCACTTTGACAACGAAAATTTGGACAATTCAGCCAACTGCTATGAGACATGAAGCGACCGCTTTACCATCTCAGCCAAAGAAATCAAATGCTACTGCATATGATCGCCTGAATCAATATTAGCTCTTACGACAGCAGGTTTCTTTTTTCGTTGATTCATTTCAAGACTATCACATAAAATAGGCTGTGTTTTGTAGTTTAAGACGCAAATCACATCCCTTTTTAAGCGCTTCAACATGGATGGTCTGGTAGTAGGACGTGAAATATTAGCATCACATACAGGAAAAGCAGTTTCTTTAGTTTAGATATCCATACTAATGTATATCTTGGATAATTACTTGGATAGCCCGTCTTCACTGGTTGAGTGGGCCGCAGCATAATTTCCATTCTCTGGAAATTTGCTAGTTAAGTCATTGTGGGCACCTGGAGTTCAAGGACAGCCTGGCCAGTCTGCCACATGTAGTCACCAGCACAGGCAGTAACGGCCCTTGTGGATCACAGAGAGATTTGCCACCATTCGACTAGTTTGATACCAGGACGGTGGTGGATCCTGGCATTGGTTTCCTTAGCTGGGCTTCCTGACGGAAATGCCGGACTCCTTCTCAGCTTGTGAGACCCTGCCAGGGGATGAATTCCTCCGCTGTACATCGCAACCCGACACCTAGGAACGTTTCCCACCCATGGTGAGGCGGTAAACTGTTGGGAGGATCGTACATCAAATACTTTCAAAAAGCCAGAACATTTCAATGCTGTTAGCTCGATGGCTGGACATAAAATTTAGTAAACCTGTAAAACACTGCAAATACACGGCATATATATATATATAAAATATGCAGTAAAAATACTTAGGCACTTAGATACTTGGATCGTACGTCCTCACTGGTTTTGCGTTCTCCAGCATAACCTCCACTTTTTCGGAGACTTTTTGGTTTAGCCACTGTGATTCCCTGGAATCCTGTGGTTAGCCGTTCCAAAGCCTGCCCTAGGTCGTCACAGCCACAGGCAGTAACAGCCCTTGTGGATCAGAGAGAGATTTACCACCATGCGAGTAACTTAATACCAGAACGGTGATGGATCCTGATATGTAGTAAAAATATTTTAAATGTATGCAGAGAGTACGTAAAACACGGTAAATCTATAAAAAGCGTAGTGAAAATAAAAACACGTGTAACGAGCGGAAATACGAGGAACCTCCGTGGACGCGTAAATGGCGTCGGATTGAACGACGGTACGATTAACCTCCTCGCTTCTCACTGGCTTGGGTTATGGCACTTCTTCTGTTGAGAAGCCATCGTTTGTCTTAATTGCTATGCGTGCACTACTTGATGATCGATCCTGATCGTCTCGGTTCATTTGGCTCCATATAATCATCCTCAGTCAAAAATGTCTGTTTCACCTTTCCTTTTTCACTTTATCTTACCGATTTGCATTTCTTACTCCTATATAATTTATGGCGCCCAGATCTCGCTCATAGAGGGATCTCATGCCGGATAGTTGTGTGGCACCTTGGCGCGCCCCCTGAGGCTGAAACGAGCTAGGGGCGGACCAAATGCAGCATCAATTCCCTGAGTTGCAGATGGATCCAGGGGACGGAATCCCTCTTTCTGCTGCGGCGATTAATGTATTCATGCGAATGTGCGTGGGTATGTTCTGGTTTGTGCGGATTGTACTCTGCGATTCTGTTCAGATTTTGTAGGTAATCACGAGTCTCCTCCAACAAATAAACTCTCCTGTCAACTCTGGGAAGTGTTGGCAAACTACCCTTAAGTAGTCTCAGGTCCCACGTTCGGACTTCAGCAAGCTATGAGTCCGAGTTAAGTGGTAAACACTGTGAAATCTACGAAACTCTTGTCCCTTACCCGAAGAAACCATCGATATGGCAAAGTTGGGTAGAATGTGTACGGCGAAGCTCCTAAAATTTCAGTGCCATTCTAGGATTTAAATCTCGAAGAATGAGGCAACAATCTGTAAATGCAGTGCACCATGTCTGCATCAGGGTTTTCGAAAGAGGACTTGAGCAGACAGCCAGAAAGGATAAGATAAGTCATCAGACTGGCTGAGAAAAGAAGACACTGATAATTTAACGTCGTCTATGACAGCATAGAAGAACTGTTCCTCGGAAATTGCGGCAGTAGAGGAGTTGGTAGCGTCGGCGTTCTCGGCAACACCGGTTCTGACGTAAACAACCGGTTCATTCGAAGAGCTAGCAACCTGAATTGGATGTTAACGGTTGAGGAGATGTGGATCAACGACGACATTGGCAATTTTTATCGTCTGCACACTGACATCAAGTTATAGAGGAGGCGAAGTTGAAGCGATCTTGATGGGTGTAGAAAAGTTGTACGGAAAAGATTATGTATTCTTTAATGTGTGTATTGGACATTTTATAGCTAAGATTGAATCCAGAAGACCGCCTGAAAAACGTTATACATGGAAACACGAATTAGAATGCAACGAACAGGATAGCTGTCTGAGTTTATAATGAGGCCAAGACCACTTATGGTAACTCGCAAATCCAGGAGCAGCAGATTAAACCTTGGATGTAGGAGTCTCCAAATGGAGAGTGCCATAACGAAGTAGACCACATCGTAGAAAATCAAATTCTTTTCCTAACTAATGTCGTTATTGGCTTGAAATTCTACGCCGGTTTAGACTACGGCTCCTTCATGCAATATACCATTTCCCACGGGAATGTCAAAAGCCGCAAAATCTAAATAAAACAGTTTATCGAAACCACCATGAACTGGGCTTTATTCAGCTCATTAGTCGGCTGTTGCGAGAATTCTGTGTTTGATAACATTGTCGAGGAATACGATCGGCTGCTCATTCTACATCTCAATGTTGGCCTTATGAAAGCTGGGAGTTCGGAATTCCACAAGAGACGTTTTGTCTTCTGAGAAACTCCAGGTTGCAAGATTCAGAGGCTAGGAAGAGCATTCGCAAAGACCACTTAAAGTTCATCTAATAAAGACTAAGATACAACCACTAGGGTGATGAGATAACTGCAAAACTGTGGCCCCTAGCCATATCGAACAGCGATTCCTGCGGGCTCATGTGTTAGCACGGCACAACTGAGATCGTTCTCTCGTATACACATAGTCAATTATCCGAGCAACTATCGCCTAATCTGCTTGCTGTCTCTCATCTACAAATTTTCCGTTCGAGTAAACCTAAACAGGATTGTCGGAGCACTGGACAAAGGACAGCCGTACGAGCAAGAATGGCTTTGAAAAGGACTCAGTACGATGTGCCACATCCATAAGAGAGCAAGATCCAATAAAATATTGCGAAAGTACAACAGGCCGCTCTATCTCTATTCCATCGATTTAAAGAAGACTTTTGACTCTCAGTTAAGGTAGAATCTCATGAAGCTTTGGGCAGCCAGAGAGCCCTACTCAATATATAACAATTCTTCGTGAGATGCAAGAAAATTTGGCAACGAAGATATCACCATTGTACAACGATATTAAAACTGACGTCAAAAGAAAGGTAAGGCAAAAAGATACTGTGTTAGCAAAATGATTTACCGTTACCGTCGAGAACGTCATGCCAATACTTGCATGGGAGAACAGGGGAATGAAAATCTGTGGTCAGCACTTCACATCATTTTCCCTTTGCTTATGACACAGTTCTTATAAAACCAAGCACTGAACATACGAACTTGATAGAGCACGTGGAAAGATTAGTCTTCGACTAAATTTCACCAAATAATGTTCATAAGGAATGGATTAGGTTCGTATACCTCGTTTATGAACAAGTTTGTTCCAGAACTGGGCGAGAGAAAGCGAGCGGCTTGGGAACTTTCAAGAACAACGAGGATGTAGTGAGCTGAGCAAAGGTCATTCGACTCTGTTCCTATCTTTTGGGACACCCACTATTCTTTCTGCCTTAATGTATGCTTCGGAAACGTGGTCGCTACGTAAGTAGAATGAAAGACCACTCTGCGTTTTCCAATGCGCAGTGAAAAGGAGGATGATGGTAGTATCTCGTATCACTCAAGTGAGGGAACGGAGGCGGAGCTCCGACCTGCGTCAACAATCAAAAATCGGAGATGCCGTTCTGTACGCCAAACAGTCGAAGATAAAGTGGGCCGAACGCAAAATGCGTATGAACCACAACCGATGGACAAGAGCGGTTAGTGACTGGATTCCTCGGGATGTTAACACACTGCAGGAAGAAAAACGACTCGATGGTCAGCGTTCCTTACGAGAGGACTAGAAGAAAGATACGATGTTCAACGAGTCTCTAGAGAGAGCAAAATCCACTGGGTTATTTTGCACGCAACGGGCAGAAATGGAACATTCATTGGTTCCCGTTCGAAACACTCGACGATCAGCAGTACGGCAGGTGTTACAGGTGGTACAATTATGGTTAAAATAATAGTCAGTTGTTGAAGTGTTCGTAGGTTCTGCTGTCGGATCGGTGTTTCGGACGGCGATCCGTCTAACCCCTAGCGCCATGTGTCCTTCCGACCATCGTATGTCCGAGGAGGATGATTACATCACCTCTTGTCTATTTTCATAATATGCTTTTAGTTTTGCATTGGTTTCTTTGGTCAAAAGTGATAAAATTCTAACACGAGCATCTACCTATAGATGCAATGGCTGCACGTCAACATGGCCGATGGTTGACAAGGAAAAATCAAGAGCAACGGACAAAGAAGCGAGGTGGTTCGACTTGGTGTTGTAGATGATTGGTGTGTTTCATTGCTTTTTCGACGACACTGTTGCACAAGACAATCAATTGTTGTAGCGAATTTTATTCTCTATTTATCCATAAGGTTGCACATGCAACTGGTTCCCGTTCGACTCATCCGTTGACGACTCACCGAATTGCAAATTCGAAGAAACAGACTACACAGTGGCTACCAAAAGTCCAAATGTGTCGTATCTCAGGTCAGAACACTTGCATTCACCAGTCCTTTTTAGCTTCGCTTTATTGCTGATTATTGCCACAGTCATTTTTATTCATTAGTGTGTAGTTTTCTTGGTGAAAAATGTGCAATCGAAGTCATATAGATTTGCTCTGTACTACATTTCTTCTCTGCTGACCAAATTTCCGCTTTTTGCACCAATCGGCACTAAGCAGAGCACAAAGACTTGTTATTTTACCGTTTCATTTCACTTTTTCGTCTATTTTTTACGCTATTTATCTTTATTAGAAGAGAACAGGTTTATTTTCTACTGTTAAATTTTCGAGGTGGGTATCAGAGTGGTCAGTGATGCACTCCATCAGGAATCACGGTACTGGTTCGACTCTTTCTCAACGTTCTCTTCCAATTCACCTGCTAACGTCTCATCTCGGCAATCTCTATGATTGCAAGGAGAGTCGACCCGAACAGCGTTCTATGAACTTCATAAACAAGACGTAGTCTTCTAGCAGATACTGAGATAACACGCGGAGTGCTCGAGGATCATTGTGAACGATGAATGTGAGGAGAACGAAACTAATTAAAGAGATACTGGAATCCACAAAACACATGTGACGATGGGTCATGTCAAATGAAAAAATTATTTATTTTTTATTTTGTCAGAGCAAGTTGTTTAATATAATAATTAATCCTCGTTTTAGTCAGTGCCAAGCAAAAGCTTGTGCTGAATAAGAAGAAGAAAGAGAAGAAGAGAAGAAGGAGGACACTGAAGGAAAGCGCTTAGGTGACAAGGCGCTACCTTTATAATAGTCACACGATGCAAAAATGATGTCTCATTGTAAATATAGTCGCCATTCACCCCAATATTTGCCACCATTTCTCTGATTCTTTCTAGCACAAATCAACCGTCGTGCCACAAGTTGCTCTTCATGGCTATACACCTATTCCGTAGCATGTTCTCCATGTCCCTATCTCCAACTATCACTCCGACCATTTGCATACTACATGTATAGCTCTTTTTCTTTCCTGTTGCACTCTGTCTGTCTACTCAATAATCTTCAGAAAAGTCTAGCCATCCTACCTACTCCGCCCATCCACAGATCCGCTGTTGATCTGTGGATCAATTACAGTACCTTACTCCACTTCCGCCTTACCACACTCAGTAGCGAGCAATGTTGAATACCATTATTCTCTATCAAATCACTATAATACTGTTGTATAAGGTATTTTAACATTGCTTGGGCTCTCTGCTTATTGGTTTTTACTTATATTCTTGCAATGAAGATCTCATTATTGCCACTTCGCCATTGGTGTGTTGTTGTGGATGTACAAACGATTTAATTACCTAAGTTCGAGGTCTGGTGTTGCAATAACAATCGGAAGGATCCGGAGCCAGAAAATGTCGCAGAAGCGAACAATTTCACTGTACTACTTTTTTAATTGCAATAAAAAGCTTTCGAATTGAATTCCGATTTTCTGGAGCTCCTGTTATGTAGTTTTATCACTTCACTGCCCAAGGTGTTACACTGCGGAAGCGGAAGCAAATGAGCAAGAAAGATTTCATCCAGGAAGACAGAACGGTGTTCCATAATATATCCATTCTCTTCACATCTGGCGCTTCTCCACTGGAAACAATAGACACTTAAATATCGTTATCAATCGTTGGCCTTCCAACGGTTTAACGCGTCATCGTGGCGGGTACGTGTTCCTGGGTGTCCAGCTACTATGTGGAGCCGAGAGATTTATCACTTCGGAAGGGTCTCCCAAGCTGAGGAGTCCGGCGTTTCCATCAGGAAGCCCAGCTAGGAGTAAACCAATACCAAGATTCATCACCGTTCTGTTATCAAATTAGTGGCACAGTGGCAAATCTTCGTCTGATCCACAAGGGCTGTTACTGTCTGTGGTGATGACGACATAGAGCAGACTTTGGCCGGGCTGAGCTCGCGACTCTAGGAAAGCGCAATGGCTAAACCAGCAAACTCTGAAAAAAATCAGAATATGCTGGGACGCGCACAACGAGTGAGGATGGGCCGTCCGAGTATCCAAGTATCCAAGTATCAATCGTTGTACAGTTAGCTTGAAACATATTTGAACTTGACAAGCACAGTCGGATAAATCAATATGCCGTTAATACGCAGAAGAAGGGACGTTTAGATTCAGGACCCTCTACCTGCTATGGTGACAGAAAAATTATAGGCAGTCATGTAGAAAAAACGGCTTCCTCACGAAATGGCTGATCTGAAAGCACGGAACTAGGGAAAACTAGGGAAATTTAAGGCTATACCTCTTCGTTTTGCAAGATCTAAACTGCCGAGTTCTTTACTCACACATAACATTATCCGCACTGGTAAATTTTCATTTCACTTGATTCTAGTTGTCATCCGTGTAAACCTGGTATAGCCGTGTTACAGCGTTTCCAGGTCTTAGCTGCAGAGAGTCACCATTCCTTTTGAATCAACAGCACCTCCCAGAGAGCTCTGGTACTAATTCTCAGGCACCAGAAGGACCGGAGGCACTATTAGCCTAATGTGGGTTCGAACTAGGGTGAACGTGTTGGTGAAAAACACCACTGCTTTTTTTTGCGCACATCATAGTAGAAATCGTACGAGAGATCGAATGATGGAATTATAGCGCATCATTTGAGAATGAGTACAAGAAAAGAATCAATCATTAATTTCATTTCTTTTTCAGAAAAAGACTTCTTAACTTGCCAGATTCGGTTAATGAGAATTGAAAAGCACATTAACCACGACGGCAGCAGTATTAATGGTCTGCTGAACCGTATTGTAGACATTTCTTCTAACGCTGCAAAAGCAATAAGCAAGGAACCATTTTCGGAACTCCTCATGACTGATAATTAAAAGAACAGTCGGGAAATTCTAGACTTTTTGAGAATGTAGGACTCAAGAGCTCTATGAAGTCATGGTCACAAGATTTCGGGTGTTCTTCTCCGCGACATTAAAAAGAGAAGGAAGATGATTAAGCAATATGATAACCAGAGGTTTTGATCTTTCGTATCAAGGATTTTTTCTGGAATTCTTTTTCGCACGTTCCAAAATTCCGGATGACGTCGTATGATATAGCAAAGATGAGCGAAAGCGATATAGAAAGAAACGACACAATCAATAGGTATTGCATTCTAAGACTTTGATCTGTACACAGCGAGAATGTGGCACAGTGGTTGGAGGCGCCACTGCTACACGCAGTTGGAATCGATCCTCGCGCCGATGGCCTATCAGGCCTTCCATCCTCCGGTGTCAGCATATTCGTACCAGACTTGCCTGGGAGGATAGTAGCACTGGCTGGATACAACGGTAGGCCATCGCGAATCATTGTTAAGGTCAGATAAGCAATCGGTGGCCTCTAAACGATGCTTAGTGAAATCGAATGCATTGCGCATCCTTCAGAAATTGATCAACTCCAAGGGCTTTATCCTTCTCCTTTAAAGCTTTTATATAGTATAATAAGTGTAACTTTTGTGATATGTAAAAGACAAGAGAAAAAACTTGGCCCTAATCAATTGCCACGAAATCTGGAATGCATTTGATTCCATTCGTCGCAGCGCGGTGGTGATTGGATGCATATTTGCAGTGTACAATGACCTACCGAAGCATCAAATCACTTTTTCTCTTTTCAAAGTGTAGGAAATTGAGGCTGATCGTGTTCTTAAACACGAATACGAAAAAGCCTATCATATGGTTCGTTCCGCCGCCGGTGATTGGAGCATTCCCATAGTAGACAATGGGATCATGTCTCGAAGCCAGCCAGCACAGAATGGCGAATATTTGTTTCTTGTTAAAAATAACGGTCAACGATTAAAATAAAAGAATACTTCATTAAGCATCGTTTGAAGGTGTTTGAATGGATACCTGGTCTTTACAGTGATTCATGGTGGTCTGCCGATGTTTCGTGTCACTGATGCTATCCTTCCAGACAAGTCTGGTACTAATTTGCCGACTCGAGAGGGATGGAAGGCTGGTTGACCCGCGGACGCAGGGATCAGCTCCGCATATGTGGTGCGGCACGCCTCGGACCACTGGTGCCACACGCTCCCTTACCACTCGCGATTGGAATAACATCCCTAAACGGAGTGACACTCTCAAAACATAAAGGCATTGGACGAATTATGTATGAAGGTGGAAATTCAGAACTTCGAAAGCATGAAATAGTTCAAAATTATCTGAAATGCAAACTCGTCTGCTTGAGTTGTACGGAAGCGCTCCAGCAAAGCGTTCGACATTTTCTACGCTCCCAAAGCTTGTATTAAACTGTCACTAATATTTCCAAAAGAAATATTCAGCTTAAAATTTGTATGAGCGCCTAGAATATGAATATGAATCTAGGTTGTCCGACAGTTGTAGCAAAAATCTGAACAAAATCACTAGAGTTCTGAAGCATCCAAAGTAGGAGGAAGGAAGAATCATAAAAAAAAACAGTTGTTGGAAACTTAAAAAGACGAAAGTCTTTTACACAGTCTCTAACTTGAAACCTTTAGCGCTTTGAAGAAGAATGCGATTAGTTCTCAAAGAGTATAGCAACGGCCCTGAGGTCTTTTTCATGAATGGACCATCAAAGTTCCTATTGAGAAGAACCAATATACCCACTAATTCTTAGCATTGAAAAATGACGAAACATAAATGTAGAATCTAATAGGTATAAAAATACTAAACGTAAGAAGCCGAGATGGAAGATCACTGATTAAGTATGCTCCTGGTGTGCTTCCGTTTAACTATTTTATATCACTGAACAGCTTTGTAAAGTGCCGTAGTAGAATTGATCTGCAGACTACTGATTACTGCCCAGATCAGCGAAACAAAGTACAGAGCACGGAAATTTTTAAACTAGTTAGGCAACGCAGTGACTCCCTCTATAAAAGCTTATTTCCAACTTTCATCGCGAATAAATTAGTTCTCATTTCCTAACACATGGCTCTACCATGTTAGCTTCGATGCTAATGTGCCCGAAAGAAATTTAGCCGTTTCAACTCTAACACTTGGGTATTTGCAAAACTCCGGATCGTAGGTGTCTGCGGTGGGGAACGAACGCGACATTCTTTCCGAGGGGTAACGCGTTCACCGACACACCATGCGGGTCCTTGGTTTCGCCTGTCGCTCAGCTAGTTCTATCGATCTTTTGCCATCAGCAATCACCCGTCAACGGCATCACACTAACCAATTGCAAAAAGTCCTAACCCGATGCAAAGACGCGCAGTTAGAAGAAATCAATGTTCAAAATCTGCAAGATGAGATAACGCCCACCGTTATTCACACAAGCCTACAGCAGTTAGAAGAAGGAGTTGCAGCACTAGAAAACATGACCACAAAGATTCAACAAGCGATAGATGAACTCGCTACCATGTTCGAAAAGACACACTACCGAATATCGAAGGAGAGTTCGCACAGTACTCGAGTACCCCTGATTGGCAATACTTTCGAATACCTTGTACTCCTTCATTCTCGGATCCTTGGCTTCATAGCTCACGCTGAGCTTCTCAACACATCCCACAAACCCTCCACTACGAACAGTGGCAAAGATGAATCCACCGTCACTGCGGTAGCGAGAAATTTGGAGCTACCCACAATCCCAATCCCAACATTCAATGGTGGCAATGGGACTGAGATAACTTTTGGGAGCTTTTCAACTTAGACGTACATTCAAAAAATTTCTCCAAGCTACAAAAACCCAATTACTTGCTTAGCTCCTTAAAGGGGAACCTCTACAATCGATGAAGAAGTTCCAACTCACTAGGCAAAACTATGCAAAACCATAGAATTTCTTACTAATAAGTACGGTAATTCAGAAAAACTCATTCGCCAGCTCCTCAGAAAGATAGACAAAATCTCCTTTCACTTATTGTCCATACAAGAGCAATGCAGACTATTGGAAGACATAGAAGCTATCACAGGCCAATTAGTGCAAAAAGGTGAAAATGTCGACAATCAGTCCACGTATCAAAAGGTGTTTTCGAAATTTCCGGTCGGGATCCAACGTAAAGTTCTTCACAAAAAGATCACTTCTCCCAACGAACCGTTCACCATGCAGCAGCTTCCAAAATATTTCGAAGAGGTTATAACCAGCGAGGAACTGGTATATCGCCAGACCACCTCAACACCTCTTCGAGATACAGTTAGCTTCGACAACAAAGTCAAACATTGGAAGTCGCCGACAACAAAGCTCTTGTGCATGTATTGTAAGGACAACCACAAGCCTTTCTATTGCAGTAAATACGAAACACCTCAAAGAAGGTACTAGTAACTAAGTAACTAAATAATAAGCTATGCCATATTTGCGCCTCTTCATCCGACAGCACAATCCAGTGCAACGGGTCGTCATCCCGTAAGTGCCAGAAACGTCACCACACATCATGCTGTCTTTTTTCAACACCAAACGAGAAGACGTTCGTGATACCTACGAAGAATGCGAACACTAAAAACGAGGCCAACGACAGTAAACACAAAGAAAAAGAGCATAAAAAGCCCACTTCTACGTCCAAAATAAGTCACGTCGGACAAGTGACACCAGCCAAAGACAAAAGTTTCACGAAATCTAGCACAGAATTGCAGTCAACTTTCCTACCCACAGGGGAATTGACTATAATGAACCCAACCACAAAACAATTAGAGAAAGTTTCCGTCTTACTGGATACGGGAGCTGAGCTATCCTTTATCGACGAAAATCTTGCACAAAAGCTAGGTCTACCGACGATAGAAGAAATTAAACTGCGGCTAAACACATTCGGCTCATGCAATGTGCAAGAACGCGTTTCACGAAAGGTCCCATTACAGGTATGGGACGCGGACGGCCATCAAATATCGTTATTCTTGTTCACACATAACGCGATAACGAAGCCCTTTAAACCACCGCCAATTTGTCCAGAAGACATAGGCTTCATAGTAAAAAACAACCTCCAAATTGAGATAAGTAAAACAAGGCCCGTGGTCCAACCCCCATTCTACTCGGATGCGGCCAACTGTGGACTCTGATGAAAAACGAGAAACCGCACATTGAACTACCATCCGGGTTACATCTTATCCCAACGCGTCTAGGTCATTTATGTACAGAACAACTAAAAAGTCCTCCTGCGTTGCAAAAAGAAAATGATAACGTGTTGTTACAAGTACAACACAGCGAAGAAGGAAACACATTGCCCATACAGGATTTCAAGGATGAACTAGACAGATGGAATCAATACTGGGCACTACACGTGCAAGTCGATGAAGAGGAAATGAATAAGTGCAATCAGCATCGGACACTAGAATGTCAAGTCCATGCTTGCCTTACTGAAGACTCAGAGACGGATGAGAACGAAGCAGTCAAATGGGAACAATTTTGGACCCTCGAATCTGCCGGAACAGAAGAATTCACGAACTCCGCAAAAATGCAAAAAACACTGACAGATCAGCAAATATGGCAAATCTTCAACAAAACCAATGAGAAAAGGTTAAACGGATATTACGTTCGTCTACCTTGGAAAGACGTACAGCTAACAGTACCTGATAATAGAGTAATTGTACTCAATAGACTCATAAGTGCTTGGAAATCCCTACAAAAAAACAAAGATCTGCTCGACAGGTACAATTCGAAGAACAACTCCAATTGCACATCCTAAAGGAAAACAGCGAACAGGAATCGCCACAAAGCTTCCGAGTTCATTACATTCCTCAGCAAGCAGTCTTAACTCCCAATAAAAACACCACTAAGATCAGAATAGTTTATTCTTACACGGAGAACCAGTGATCTTCTCACAATTGTTCGGAATCCTTCTTTGCTTTAGAATTGGACGAGTTACGGTTACATCAGACATCGAAAACGCCTTTCTGCAAGTCCGACTCCATGAGGACGATCGCGATGCCACACGATGTCTTTGGCTACATGATCACAGGCTACCACCATTTCCGAACAACATTAAAACCCTACGATTCACCAGAGTAATTTTCGGATTAAATACATCACCATTTCTTTTGGCCGGAACAATACATTTTCATCTTGATCAATATAAAGAAGAAACAGAATTAGTAACGCAAGTTAGAGACAACTTATACGTGGTCAACCTTGTCGTAACCCTCGATGACCTCGAAGAAGCATTTCAGAGCTACCTACGCACAAAACAAATATTCAATGACCTCAACATGAATTTACGCTAATTTGCTTCCAATAATATTGACCTAATGGCAAAAATACCCTCCGATGATAAAGCGGACACTAAATTACCGAAAGTACTGGGGATACCATGGAACACCGACTCCGACTGTCTGCTGATAACATGCATGACAAGAACAAATCAACGTATCACTAAGCGAACGGTGGCTAGCACATTAGCATCGGTATACGACCCCGTGGGCTTCCTAACACCTTTACTTTATAAAGCAAAGACATTCTTAAGCAGTCTATAGAAAGACGAGTACAATTGGAAACATGTCCTGCCCAATTCCCGCAAGGACGAATGGATAGCCATATGCCCGAAAATACAAGGTTTCACGAAACCTCTGCCACGTCGTCTTGGAACAAAAAGTACAAAATACATTCTAGTAACCTTCGCCGACGCCAGCGTTGAAGCTCTGGCCATCTGCATTTATCTACGCTCCGAAAATTGAACTAATCTTCTCATGGCAAAAAGCAAACAGCCTTCGCTAAAATCTGCATCAACCGTACCAAAAATGGAGCTAGATGCGGCAACTATAGCTATGGATTAACCAACGCCGTACTGACTCAACTTCAAAGGACCTTAGCAATTAAAGGAATTTTCATCCTTTTGGACTCGGAGATCGTACTTAGCTGGATAAAGCGCAAACAACTAAAGAACGTTGGACTCAGAATATTCAACAGACTACTGGAAATCGAGAGGCTCGCCGACCACATGCAAAGGAACGGTTATCACATACTTTTCGATCACGTCCAATCACGTTATAACGCAGCGGACTGTGCAACCCATGGTCTTAGCCAGAAGGAATTGCTCAACCACTCCTGGTGTGTCGGACCACCTTTTCTCGAAGAATTTCCATACAATTAAGAAATCATTTGCAACACTTTCAAACACAACGAAGGCTCTTTGGAAAAAGACCCAGAACTTCACAATAATCCAATAGGCACGATATTCCAAGATTTTCCTTACGAAGAACAGCAACTGTTTCTCGTAGAACACAACAACTCAGAGAACGGAAACGATATCTTCACCACATTGGGAAAATACTCTCTGACAAATGTTAAAAGAATCGTAGCAGTATGTTATTCAAATCTCAGTTGCCAAGGTGAGCATTCGTAGACAACACCGTATCAAACTTTCCACACTTCTACGTGCCGCGGACGTCAACCTGGATCTCAACATCTCTGGTGAAGAGATTACTATAGCTGGAAAAGCACTAGTCAGACAGCATCAGTTGTTGACGGTAACCACGCCTATGCTGCAGTCTATGAGGCATCTCAACGTCAAACCAGACAAGGAAGGTTTCCTCCTATGTTTTGAACGACTACGAAATAGCGATTTAGGCAAAGAAGCCAAAAACCCTTTGCTAGTATTTCAGAATTCTTGGTTTGCACAAGCAATCACAGGGGAATGTCACAAAAAAGAACACCGAGGCGTTAGCCACACAATGTCAATCGTACGTGAACAATTCTGGATCCCCAACCTACGTGCAAAAGTAACACGAATCCTCAAAAGATGCGTGCTATGTCAACGCTTCGGCAACCTCCCATACAAATATCCAGAAAAGAGCGACTTACCTAAGCATAGAGTTCACAAATCACGACCTTTCAAGCACATTGGTCTCGACTATTTTGGTCCAATAACAATTATTCAATCGGATTCCACCGAAGGTAAATGTTATGGAGCAATAATAACGTGTATGGTGACGAGACTAATACATCTTGACATCGTCCCCGACCTCACAACTACCTCATTCCTCATGTTCCTACGCCGATTCTTCGCCAGACGTGGAACGCCCGCATCAATTACAAGTGACAACGCTCCAACATTTGTACTAGCGGAAACTATCCTCAATGAAAGTCTCAAATCCATGCAAAACGATCCAGAAGTAAAACGTACAATTGCGAACCATGAAATACAGTGGAAATATATTACCCCATTCGCACCTTGGCAAGGGGGCTTTTACGAAAGACTCATCAAATCAGTAAAACACTCCCTGTACAAAACACTTGGAACCGCAAAGCTCTCAACAGAGCAGCTAACAACGGTAATAATAGAAATCGAATCACTCCTTAATACGAGGCCACTGTTACACGTAGAATCGCAATCCGCACGGGAAGAAACGTTTCGACCTATCGACTTCCTTCAAGAAGACTTCTAAATTTTCGCTGCACTAGATGAGATTGCCACAAGTCTCATACCAGAACTTGCAATAGGAAATAAATACCCAGGAATAACAACCTGCGTTGAATCTTGTGGAGGTCCAGATTGCGACTGTTTCTATTGGAGCTCGGGATACCTATTTTACCCCATTTACTTATTCCCAACATCTTCAACAATCTACGAAATCTTCCACTGCAATCGCTGGAAAGAATCTGCCAAAGTGGAAATCACATATTTCAGCGCTATTTAGCGAACAAAGCAGCCCTACGTTACGCAACTACAACCGGACATTCCATTCAAACACCATTTTTTCACGCTCACACTTAGCTCCATAACAGTGCCACCTGTTCCAAAACTCAACACACTATTTATATCCGACGGAAAGCGAATAGCAATCTGGAACTCCCACATAACGGCACCCCTTAGATGCACGAACCAAGCAGCAGCTGAAAACCTTAACTGCTCGATGGAAAGCGATTGTATCTGCTTTCCAGCGGAAACGCAGGCTAATTGCAGATGTGAAGAAGTAAAAATCGCATCATGGTTCAACAACGTGCAAATAGGCTGCCGATAATCCTCCCTTCGATATCGTACCAACAAAACCAAGAGGGAGAAATCACTGCAAAAGTCTTCAGTATGACAACAGCAGAAATGATCCTCAACATTCAGAATAAACTCGAAACCAATATCGTAGTAGATAAAGATATATACACTGTGGACGATACCATACTACAGAGATGTTATCGCTGCCGCAAAGGATCAAAAGCACAGGTGCCATGCAAATCATCAAGACCTATCCAAGCAGAAATAGCATGCACTTCAGCGACTTTCTCAATACCGTCCAACAACGATGGAAAACACTCAGCACTCCAATTTAGCTTCAGCCACGCCAGAATCGACGAAAAATGTACGGTCTCATACGGTTCCGCACCTACTACTTTCGCAATAAGAGGCCTACAAAAATTTAAGAGCGTCGCTAATGGTATACTGGACATGGCTGAAAGGACAGGCAAACACGGATTTTGAACTCCGATGGCCAGATTTCTGGCACATAGCCGATATATTCATAAATTACTATAAAACACTTATTGCTGTCTCTATTCTTCTAATTATAATATTCGTGCTCACTTACGCATGTCTGCCTACTTGCACAATCCAAGTCGGATTATGCATGTTGAAAGTAATCAAGTTACTTTTACGAAATATCGGCAGACTGATTTGTCTCATCCCTCTAATTCCCTGTAAAAAGTCAACTCCCACACACACCAAACTACTGTAAATCGCTCAACACATGGTATGTTCCAAATTTCTACTCAGTCTGCTCTACTATTCCACTCTACTATTCATTACCGTACTTTCTCTATATGTCAGTGCAGTGCTGCAGCATAATATTATAAACAATTCCAGATATCAATCAAAGTGGACAGGGCTACACAAACTCCACGAGTACCACGAAAAGACGCCACCACACAAACACCAATCAAAGCATTTCTCCACGCAGCCACACAAACCGGAACCGACAACACCGAGCCAACTACCAGCACTGCAACTCAAACGAGGCGTTTCCACCCTACAGGACAAGCCAGCGTCGCGATACAAACACTGCTCCACAAGGTGCCAGAGCTATCATCAATGGCGACTCAAACGGTTTGACTCTTGCCCGAACACTCATTCCCTGCGCTTTTCCGAGGGGGCAATGGGAATATAGGAAACATTCTTCACCAATATTGGAATGCTCTCTATGTAAAACATTTCAAACCTTTTTAAACATTTCAAATGGTTCCCCCATGACCTTCTCTCCATGATGATCTGATAACCGTATGTCTGACATTTCGCTGGCGCCTATCTCGTAAAATATCTGCACTTACGCTCCTAGGCTTTGAATATG
This sequence comes from Angiostrongylus costaricensis, assembly GCA_900624975.1. Lineage (NCBI taxonomy): Eukaryota > Metazoa > Nematoda > Chromadorea > Rhabditida > Metastrongylidae > Angiostrongylus > Angiostrongylus costaricensis. Next base: position 116,274 of record UYYA01004248.1, read on the forward strand.
GCCCTATCAGATTGCAGTGCTTGAGAAATGCTTCCAGCACCCGTATTTCCGCCTACTGTGGTCTGACTCGGCCTAGCGCAAAAGGTATATAAACGCTTCCACGGTAAGCTAGCTCATGTCGCATCCGTTCCTCACATCTATCTCATGTAGTAGAAGTCATATGCCAATTTCTTCACTCATAAGCAACCTAAACACCAGTGATCAGGCTGCGCCTATTCATTACCTGTATCACTGTTGCATTAATTGTACAGTTGTACTGTTATACCAATCTCTTCGCTCATAAGCGACCTGAACACCAATGATCAGGATGCGCCAGTGATTGGCATAACACTACAACTGTACAATTAATGTGGATCAGAGGAAGATTTGCAACCATGCGACTAGTTTAACACCACGGTAGTCGATACTGGCATTGGCTACCAGTATATCTGTATTCTACAGTCACCTGTATCACCTGTACCACCTATGCCCCTTGATCGTCGAGTGACTCGAGCGGGCGCCTGTAAACCTTCCACTTTTCCCTGTCACGTGCAAGAGAAGCCCAATGGGCTCTCCTCGCTGCAGGGACTCGTCGAGCATCATATCTTTCTTCTAGGCTTTTCGTGAAGAACTCTGACCATCGAGTCGGTGCTCTCCCTGCAGTGCGTTAGACATCCCGAGGAATCCAGTTACTAACGACTCTTGTCCATCGGTTGCCATTCATACGCATTACGTGTCCCATCTTATCTCCGACTGTTTGGCGTACAGAACGGCATCTTCGATTTTTGATCGTTGACGCAGATCGGAGCTTCGGATCCCATCCCTTACTTGTGTGGAACAGGATAGGCCTAGCATCGTCCATTCGACTGCGCATTCGATATCGCTGAGTGACCTTTCACCCTGCTTAGACAGCGACCAGGTTTCTGACGCACACGTTAGAGCAAGAAGTACCGTTGAGTCGAAAAGGTGGGCATGGAGTTGGGTGTTTTTTGTTCTCTTCACTACATCCTCGGTGCTTTTGAAAGCTCCCTAAGTCGCTCGCTTTCTTTTGCTCGAAGCTAGGTGGTTCATCATGTTGATTACCAGACATAAATAGATATAACTGCAGCATTCGGAAATATTTGTTCCATTCAGCGTTTGTGGGGCCTATAAAACCAATCCGTTCTTTGTGAACATCGTTTTTGTGAGATTTAGTCGAAGACCAATCTTTCCACAGGCTTTATGGAAGTCGTCAAGCATACGTTTCACTTGGCTAATGTTTGGTATTATAAGGACGATGTCATCAGCAAAGCAAAGATGGTGTAACTGTGGGCCGTCGATTTTCACTCCCATATTATCCCATTCCAACGTTCGCATGACGTTCTGCAGGGTGGCGGTAAATAATTTTGGCAAGATGGTATCGTTTTGCCTAACTCCTCTTTTGACGTCAATGTCAATATCGTTGTAGAATGCTGATACCTTGGTTGTGAAACTTTTGTACAGCTCACGAAGAATCTTTATGTACTGAGTAGGGTCTCCTTGAGTATCAAGGGCTTCCATGACTGCTTCTATCTCAACTGAATCAAAGGTCTTCTGTAAATCGATGAAAGTGAGGCAGAACCGTCTTTTGTACTCTCGTGATATGTCAATGAGCCGTGTTACCGCGTGGATGTGGTCCATCGTACTAAATCCTTTTCGAAACCCTGCTTGCTCACATAGCTGTCTTTCGTCCAGTGTTCTGTCAATTTTGTTTAGGATTACTCGAGTGGAAAGCTTGTAGACGATAGGCAGTAAGCAGAATTGGCAATGGTTCCCGATATCGCGCAGGTCACCCTTCTTGAACAATAACACGGTCTTGTTGGCCTTCCACTGAGTAGAGACCTTGCATTCAGACAGCTAACGTGTGAAGAACGGAGCCAGCGTGTTTACGAGGACTGGCGAAAGGTTCCTCAGGTGTTCTATTCATATCTTGTCCGGACTGGTGCTGTTCAATTCTTCACTGACAAAATGCCATGTTGGATTTCGGAAGGGAGAACCGGTGGTGCAACATATCCATCCACATGACGGAAGGTGGACGTGGCCATCGAAGAGATCCGAGTGGTATTCGTGAACGATTTTTTCCACTGCCTTTCTGGACGCTTTAATTGTCCCTTCTGGGCGTCGGAGTGCAATCATCTTAGTCTTGTAATTGGCGAAGTTTCGATGTCGGTGGGCTTCGCGAATACTTTTCCCAGCCTCTGCAGCTTCGGCCATTACTGCTGCTCTTCTCCCTCTAAGATCTTCTTTTATCGCCTGTCTGCATTGTTTTGCAAGTTCGGACGGTCAGTTCGCGGTTGACTGCCGCTCGTGCGATTCCACGCTGGCGTATCAGCTCGAGTGTTTCTGGAGATAGACGTCTCTTGGCAAATTTCGAACTCTGAGCTTTCATAGCGCGAGCGTGAAGATGTTGAATCAGCCGATCGTATTCTTCGTCAATGTTGTCGACAACGACATCTTTCCGACAGCCGGCTAATGAATTGAATAAATCCCACTTTTCGGTGGTTTTGGGACTTCGGTTTTGGAATTTAGCGGCTTTTCCTCCTTTCCGCGAGAAATAGAACCTTGAACGAAGAAGGCGATGGTCTGATCCCGTTTAGAATTTTGAGACAACAGCGACATCGGTTAGGCAAAACCTATTTACTATGATGTGGTCTATTTCGTTATGGTACTCTCCATTGGGAGACTCCCACGTCTAGCGCTGAGGGTGGGCTTCTGGAATTGCGAGTCACCATGGATTGTCTTGGTCGCCATGATAAACTCAGATAGCCGCTCACCCTGTCCGTTTCATTCTATTCCATGGGCTTTAATGTGACGTTCTTCCGACGTTCTTCTTAGTCCAATCTTGGCGCTGAAATCTCCAATGATGACCTTGAAGAATGTGTGGTCTTCTCTGTAGAACTACTACAAGTCTGTATAGAACGCCTCAGCTTCTTCTTCGTCATAGTTTGATTTCGACGCGTAAACGACGAAGATTGTCAAAGCCGGAATTGATCCACGTCTTTTTAATCGTAAACGTCCGATTCGGGTTGTAAGTTGTTCGAATGAGTTGATGTTCATGGAGGAACTCGTGTTGACGAGAACGCCGATGCAGCCGACTCCTCTACTGTCGCATGTTCCTAGGAACAGTTCTTCTCCGATGTTATAGACGTCATTGAAAAGAGGGCCAGGCCGATGACGTCGTACCTTATCTATCTTCCTTGCATGAGCAAGTCTTCTATCGAAGACTCGGACGTAAGTGTACGTGCATTGTAGGTACAGATCGTCACCATAGTTTTTAAAATCCAGGCAGCTTCCATTCGCACTGAGGTTTTAGCAGCCTCTCCGTGCTCGTCCTACCCAACGCTGCGAAATTGGGGACACCTTCGGGGTCAGAGAAATGAGTCCCGTTTTTTGACTGCGTTTAGCATTTTTGATACCCACGTATAGCTTGCTGAGCTCTGAACGTGGGCTGGGAATACTCACGGGCAGCTTGCCAGGCTCTCCCAGCGGGTACATGGAGCTTATTTGTTGGAGGCGACTCCTAACCGCCTCCCATATACTTGCATGTCATATCACTAAGAATCCAGCCGATGAAAGGCTTCGTTCATCGGCTTTCATGCATGCGCATCAACTATTCGATCCATGTGGATTGATTGTTCGTAACATGTTCTAGTTATCAATATTTCCGTGCGTTAATGAACTTAAACGAGGTTGCTATAGGGAAAAAGCGGTTATTTGGTTGTTCTAGTTATGTCCGTGAACGTAATCTTGATGAAGTATGTATGTCACGATGGTCAAGCAGAGTGGGTGATAGTATCATGGCATTGTTGTAGCGGTATGCTGTTATACTCGTCTTCATATAGTGGTAGATTTTGCTGAAAGTTAGGTTTGGCAATGATTGGAAATTTTCTGCCGTGCAGAGCATTTTTGTTTTATATACGTACATAGACAGGTGACATGAAGGACCCGCATGGTGTGGTGATGAACGCGTTACTCCCCGGAAAGGACAATTGAGCGTTCGTTCCCCACCGCAGACACCTGTGGTCCGGAGTTTTGAAAATATCTCAGCATTATAATAGTTACATATATACATACATACGTATGTATGTGTTTGTATATTCAACTGGTAGCTCACCAACCATAGATATTATGTTAGAAGCCAGCCGGAGTGTGTATTCTGCGTTTAATAATAGAAGTAAAGAACCACCTGGACATGCCTAGCAATTTGTTGGCTCGTCCTCATTTTGCTGACAATGTAATCTGTTATAGAAGAAAAAAGTTGCTCAATATCAGTTCACTTTGAACTAATGAACAGAAATGGATGGGATGTTTGCAGTCCTGACAAAAGCATGTCTTGATGAGTCTACCATGTCATTTAGAGGAAGAGTGGCAGTCAACGCATCTCACATGAAGGCTGACATTGAACTGTGGTGGCAAGAATAAGTGGTCCTTAATTGAAGAGATGCACAAGGGTTTGATCGGAAGGCAATCTTCATTGCTTAACTAAGAAGGGCAAATTGCGTCGCATAAAATGTACAATCTGATGTCCAGTCGAAAAGTTTAGGATAGTCCACGGTAATAAGTTGGAATACGTATCTTCTTTCATACTACTTCTCGATAAATTCGGAATCTCGTTTTCAAGCATTTCCGAACCACTCTTGACCATGAAAAGGAAGCTGTTAAGAAATTCGACGACCATGCGTTTCATAGATCCAAATTTCTATGTGAAGGTAATTTCCAGGATTGTAATAGCCTAGCATACGTGTGTTAACCGTTATGGTCTTTACCCAAATTGAAAACTTGCGTTTGAGTAAAAATAGCTCTTCTGATGGAACATTTCACCCTTAGCGTCTTATTCCTTTTGATGTTAGTCATTAGGCGGAAATCCTAGTGTAATTTAGCCTTGAGATTCTTTCCAATAGGAAAAGCCTTGCAATAACCAGAAACTGCACAACACTGCTGACGCTGAGAAACCTCTGTTTGTTATCCCATGATTTGTTAATTTTTAAGGTAACGGAGAGTTGTTAACATGTGTTTTGAATTTCATTGGTGAGCATCTCTAGAATACAAAACTCTTTGGTAATTCTGATAATTCTGACAGTGAATGATATGTGTGTAACGCTGATGACACTGAGAAAACATCTTGCGACATTTTGAAGTTGAATGGCCGGTTTTTTGTGAACTTGCTTCTTTAGAGCTCAGACATATGTGGTTTAAGTCTAAGCTTATAGTTCGGTGTGTTCCCAATGTATTACTGGGATACTTGGTTACTTGGACGGCCCGTCCTCACTAATTGAGCGAGCTCCAGCAAAATTTCCATTTTTCGGACTTTTGCTGGCTTAGTCATTGTGGTTTCCTGGAATCATAAGGTCAGCTTGGCCAAAGTCAGCACCAGGTCTTCACCACCACAGGCAATCGCCACCCTTGTGGATCAAAGGGAGATCTACCACCGTGCGACTTGATCCCTCGGCGATGGTGAATCCTGGTATTGGCTTACTCTTGGTTAGGCTTTCTGATGGAAGCGCCGGACTCCTTCTCAGCTTGGGAGTTCTTGCCGGAGGGATGAATCCCCTCGCTGTACATCGCAGTCCGACACCCAGAAACACCTAGCCACGATGAGGGGGTAAACCGTTGGGAGGGAACGTACACATGTATATATATTATATATATATATATATATATATATATATATATATACGTAAATGTATGTATATACATGTATATATATAAAGCTCTAAAGCTGCCGGCGTTGATCAATTCCTGAGCGATGAGCCATGTATACGACTTCATTAAGCATCGTTTGGAGGTAATTGAATTCATATCTGACCTTTACGATGACTCGTGGTGGCCTACCGATATATCGAGCCAGTGGTGCTATCCTCTCATGCAAGTCTGGTACCAATTTGCTTACCATGTGCAGATGGAAGGCTTGGTGTGTCATAGACGCGGGAATCGATTCCATGTGTGTGTTGCAGAGCGCCTCCGACCACTGCGCCAGATGTGCCCGTATATACATATACATATGTATATATACATATATATGTATGTACACATATGTATATATATACATATATATAAAGAGAGAGAAATTGCAAAATGCGACATTTGCAGCATCAGGCAAACACTTTCTTAGATTGCTTCGATGAAATGTGGATAGTGATAAGATATGAGCGAGACTGCTCTTTCTACAAAATAGGAAGTCGAAAAATTATTGAGCTATGTATGATTCGTACAGTCCTAAAAAGTCCCCATTGCGTCCTAAAAAAAACTTGCTTTGTTTATGGAAGAGCTTCGCATTATTTTATTGCCACTATTGTAATTATTACGAAATCATTATCCTTTCAGTTTTCTTGTTGCAAATCGAAGTTACAAATGCAGTTTGATTTTCGGTGCGGTCGTGAGAAAGTACAGTCGTTTTTTCGGTCACCCAAGCATGTCTTGGTAATACGGTCAGAGCGTATTATTCTCGAGAGTTAATCTATTCAAAGACGTCGACGAGGTATTTTTGCATTTTGATTTTACGATATGAAAGCTTTGTCTCTAATATTAGTGCGTTCCAGAAAGAGGGCGTAATGTTCTAAACGTTTATGGACTTATGAATTCATTGTTCCTTGATTAGCAGCGTTGAGGCTGTTTACAAAATGTTTATTTTATAATGTCTGTTGACTGTTGTCATCTTCTTTTGGAAAGGATCATATTAATAAGTAATATACTCAACAAAGTACTTTCATAACTTTAACGAATGCGAACAACTATTAATGCGCTTCATCCACATCGAGTTTTCGAGACATTTTTGATGAATTCTAACAATCTGATGTCTAACTACCAAGATGAACTACTTGTTCACGCCAGATCTTGGCCCACATTTCACGGCGTTTTTTTGCAATCTGCGGGATTCATATCCCTCACCTATGTAAACTCTTTGGTTGATTTCCTCCATTGGTTGGAATGGACATAAAAAAACCTGAGTGTTTCAAAAAAGATGCTCGCTCTGTGATCGAGATCTTGGTTCTAATTTTCTTCTCTCCCGTTGAGAGTACCTGATATCATGAATTTCTTTTCAATGTAACTCATTCAAGACTGAAGAAAACGAAATTCACCGAAACGTTAGCTATTGTGGAAAAGATATTCTGTGAACAACTTCGTATCTGCTTCTCACGAAAACCTAAACTTACTGGTCAATTTCTAGGTTAAGTGAAAATCGGGACTGATAACTCTTTGCAAACTGTTGTGGATGACATGTTGATTATGCAGTGCAAAATTTACCGTCCGAAATTTAGAAGGAAATCTTACCCGTATCGAATCTCACTAAATATCGTCGTGAGAGTAGAACATGAACGAAGACATAAAACGATGCATTTAACCGCATCTGGTACTTATGATTCGTGAACTAAAGAGGTTAGCAGCTTCCAAAACTTTGGGAAATATGGAATTAGTAATTCGTTAGCTCATCTATATTCGTGGGTCGGTGGAATACAAAAAGCGTTTGACCTAATTACTTATTTGCTTCTTGCCACACATCGTTTTCCGCTACTTTTCAGTTTCTCGAAATTGTGTTGATTCACCCACTAATTTGAACATCAACGTCAATACTGATCGTATTACGTAGTACATTAAGAACTCTCAACTAGAAAGCCGAATTATTAGCTGACCAATGCCAGGATTCATTAGTACACAAGTATACATATGCTTGCGGTATGTCAGAAGTTTCTCAAATTTGATGATCTGCGACTGTCTGCGGTAAAAGCGAAAAACGCTTTAGGGAGGCTACTTCGGAGTTCTAGGAATGAAATAAGCATCTGACCTGTAACAACTGTCGTCCCGTTGATCGTCAAGTGACTCGAGCGGACGCCAGTAAATCTTCCATTTTTCCCTGTCGCCTGCAAGAGTAGTCCAGTGGTTCTGCTCGCTCTAGAGAATCGCTGAGCATCATATCTTTCTTCAAGGCTCTTTGTGAAGAACTCTGAGCATCGGGCAGCTGCTCTTTGTGTTGTGCGTTTAACATTGCTATAAATGCAGTAACTGACGGTTCTTGTCCATCGGTTGTCGTTCAAATAGGTTATGTAACCAACCCACCTTATTTTAGAAAATCTTGCTTTTTAAACGGCGTTTATGATTTTTTATAGCTGACACGGGTCAGATCTTCGGATCACCTCTGTCACTTGCTTGAAACGGGTTACTCGCACTGTCATGCTTTACACTATGCATTCTACAACTCTTAGTGATCTCTCGTAGCGACCGGCTTTCTCATGCGTGTATTAACGCAGTGGAAGTCGTGGAGTCGAAAAGGTGGGCCACGGAGTCGGGTGTTGCTTTGTTCTCCTCACTACATGCTTGATGTTCCTGAATTCTCTCCAAGCTGCTCGCTTCCTCCTGCTCAACTTTAGAGTTATGTCGTTAACCATGTCGACTTCTCGACCTATAAAGACGTAGCTGTAGCATTCGGAGGTGTTCAGTTCTGTTGAGCGAGTATGGACCATAACAAACAACTCCGCTTGTCACTAATATCGTTTTTGCGTGATTTAGTCGAAGACCAATTTTCTACAGGCTGTATTAAAGTCGGCAAGGATTCGTTTCACTTGGCTAATGTTTGGTGTAATAAGAACAACGTCATCAACACAGTGGAAATGATGTAGTCGCCGACCATCGATTTTTACTCCCATGTGGTCCCACTCCAGCGTTCGCATGATGTTCCCGAAGGTGACAGGAAATATTTCTTGCGAAATGGTGTCTTGTTTCCTAACCATTCTTTTTACGTCGATGTTAATATCGTTGTACAGTGGCGATATTTTAGGCGTTAAACTTATGTAGCTCACGACGAATCATCGTATACTGAGTAGGGGCGCCCTGGGAGACGCCTACAACAAAACCTCTGCAAGTAATGGTTATCGGATAAAAATAAAGCAATCGGGCTAGATCACTGAAACTAATTAAAAAGATGAACATCATTGCTGAAAATTTTTTCAACTGTTCGCCAAAAAGCCAAAGAGATACTGAGCAATTCGTTGAATGGATTGATTCGAAGGGAAATACCGAGCATTCAGTTTGGAATCCTTTCGTTATACGTGAATCCTGGAGAGCCACACTAATAAGTAAAAACTACTCGCAAAGACAGCATGAAATTGTGCCGAATGTACTCATTTGTGTTTAATTAATTAGTTGTCATAATGTTTTTAGTGTGGTGTTCCTATAGAGACAATGAAAATCGAAACCATATTTGACTGATATTTCTTTAGCACGGTTTGAATTATTTGTCATCTGCGGTTGATTCTTACGGGAGGGTTTACAGCGGTGTAGCGAGAGCAATTGTACGGCAGATTTAAGCTGAATTTTTTTTTCCAAATTTACTCAGCTTAGAATAGCCCTGACGAATTAGTGGTTGGTGACTTCACCATAATAGCTCTACCCATTATTAATTCAACGACGAGGAGTGGTCTACAATACGCAGATGGTTGTTTACTCTCATGTCTCGTGTTAACCAAGTCCTTTATTCCATCTGGAGACGAATTGGTAGCAGACGTGTCTGCGATGATGAAAGCACTGAATTGATAAAGCGTTAGGCCTGTATGTCGCTCTATAAGCGAGACACGTTTTTCGTCACCTCTGTGGTGTTTATTGGTGTTGAATTCACCTTGCCTTCTTAGGGGTTTGTTTAACACCAATCGCTTTTTTGCAACTTTTTAAAAATTATACTGCAGACTTTTAGGGGTTAGATGATACGGTCCTTTGTTTTTAATATTCCGAACGGGAAGTATACTTGGGTAGTTTGTTTTGCTTTCCCGAAATAAGCGTGGTGTCTGCTTGTTCAAGACATTTGAGGGCTCCTAGGTTTAAATGGGTTCGCTGCCAATTTGGGCTCTCTCGATCAATCCCGTTGACTGGTTATTGCTGATGGCACTGAACTATAGAGCTAGCTGAGAGACAGGCGAAACGAGGGACACGCATGGTGTGGTGGTGAACGCGTTAGCCTCACGAAAGGGGAATAACGCGTTTGTTCCTCAATGCAGACACCCGTGAGCCGGACTTCTGCAAATATCTCAGTATTTGTGATTGTATTTGAGGAGTATTTTCTGTGCCTTAATTGTGGTGTTCCTTTGCTAAGAGAACCAGCATAAAAAAGGCACTGCAGCGATGTTATGAGGGTCCTTCTCCTTATTAATTGTTATAGGGTCACAACAAGCTCGCCGGCATTTGCCGTAACGTGGGTTTACTCTTAGCAGGATTTTTAACCTGAAATGTCGAACTCATTCTCGGCTTTGTTAAAGCAGTTGGCAGGAACAACCACTGTTTAACGCAAGTCAGCAACCGTAAGCACCCCTTTATCATAATGGAATAAACTATTAACTGTGATATTTTTCAGACTCGAAGGACGTTCCAAATATCTGGCGAGGTTTGCAGTGAAGAAACACTTCTGGCATTCAAATCGATTACCCTTGTTGTTGCTCCGGTTGAAGGAAATACTGGCGTGAGCCCATTGATTTATTGATTACTTTGAGATCGGCAGTGGTAGTTGTGGTAACCATACCATGTAATGTGATTGTTTCAACACATTCATCGTTTAAAATTCATTTTATGTGCATAGAGCTACCAATTCCACAGGCTCTTGTAATGTGTGGCGGTTATATGCTGGAATTTTTTTCTATTAGTTTTCGACTGTATTTCACAAAATTGACAATGTTATCGATTTAGTCGAAGTTCTAAAATGATAGAGGTTAGGTAGAGAAGTAGCTCAGAGAAACACAAAACAAAAACCTCAGTGCTGCAGCGTTTAATACGCGAGCCCCCGGAAAGATTAATCGTGGTTCGAGTGTGGCTCGAGGTCCAGGTTTTGCAAATATCTCAGATCGTTGTGGTTCTAAAAAGATATTTTGGAGAAAAAAGTGTGTGAAATTTCTTCAACTTCCTGCGTTTCAGTTATCCATCACCATGGAAGAAATGATGAATTACGCACGCCACAGGGATCTACTGGAAGAATACCACTCTCTTGTTCAATACATGGAAATCGTATCCAATCAACTGACTCTAATGAACCCGTTGGGTGATTTCTATTGGTTTTTTTTTTGGCGACTTTTCATCTGGTCTTTTTTGTAGCAAAGAACATGTCTCATTCGAAAGTGGAAAAACGTTTCTTCGCCGTCCATGGATGTACGGCTTCACCGACAAGGACTATCCAAATGTTGGTGATGGGAACAGGCTGCTTCCTAGTACACAAAAAAGCTTTCACTTCATCGAAGGCACGGAAGGACGAGGGTCCATCAGTGCAGCTCTTGCTATCGATGGTATTGCTTCCAACTACATTAGTTTCAAAAAGTATCCATTTTCAGAAAGAGGAATCTCTTGGAAATGGCGCTCATGCGCCAATTTTTTGAACAAAATCTCGCGAACTTTTTCATTTCACAAACCTCATGAACTAGCCTTTTTACAGTGACAGAAATTCTTACTTCTACATATTTTTCAACACTAGTTCATTTATTATGAGTATATTTTAAAAATAATTAATGAGATACGTAAGATCACTTAATTAGCAGTTATCTTTTCAGCGAAAAAAGCTGCATTTCTTGAGGAGATGCTGCTTATTGATAAAGCAAAATCATCGTGAACGACAATTTGTAAACGAGACTGTCGGAAATAGCTTTAGAAAAGCTGAATCTTGGAATGAAAGGTGTCGTGTTGTTTCTTGAGTCGGGCATTTCGCTTCATTATCTTTTAATACTTTAGGATTATTTTTCTACACTAAGCATACAGGTCATAAAGTGGACCACCAAATTGAATCCATTACGGACAAAACAGCTTCAGAGGCCATGTAACGTTTTGTTGCATATTTTTTCGGATACTTTTGTATATACGGCTTTTCTTTATCTATTAATTGCCTATCCATTCATTTATTTTATTGGTCGGTGCAGTAACTAGTACCGAACGAAGTCATCGGTGACCCAGTATGGAAACTTGAGCACCCTAACAATACCCTATGCTAATGAGCTTTACGAGGGTGTCAGGTTTTGTGTCACACTCTAGAGAAAAGTCAGTACAATAAGAGAACGTTTGTCAACTTGAAATGTTGCTGACCATCCATAATGAGAATGTACTGTCCCTAAAATATAGAGGTTGTGATGTGTGTCTTGGCTACGACTGTTACGGCTGTCATTTATTACCAAATAGCGTCACTTTACACCAGGTCCTATCACGCGCTTTACTTGGCCATCCTCTATGAGCAACTTTTACGAAAACCATTGCTATTGGAACTTTCATTCACTAGTCTGTCGCGTATTAGGTGCGTTCCCTGACCAGTTGGAGAAAACGATGAACAGGAAGATTTCGGTGTGCAAATTTTTCCAGCGCAATGTAAAAGAGAACCACTGAAGGTGGATACATAAATGGGAATTATTACTTGCTTACTTGCATACTTGGGCAGCCTTTCTTCACTGGTCGTGCGGGCTCCAACATAATCTCTGTCTTTTCGGAGTTTTTCTCGTTTAGCCGTGGGGTTTTCCTGGAGTCCCGAAGTCAGCCTGGCCTATGTCTGCCCCAGGTCCTCACCACCACAGGCACTCGCCTCTCTTGTGGATCAGAGAAAGATTTGCCACCATGCGACTATTTTGATACCAAGACGGTGATGGCGCCTGGTACTGGTTTATCCTTAGATGGGCCTCCTGGCGGAAAAGCCGAACTTTACGAGGGTGTCAGGTTTTGCGTTACAGCTTGGGAGGCTATGCCGGAGGTGAATCCCCGTCTGTACATCGTAGACCGACATCCAGGCACACCTTTCGGCAACGATTGAGCGGTAAACCGTTTGTGGGAAGGAAAATATTTAGAATGCAAAATGAAGGTGGTACCGCTTTTTTATGCACGTGTCCCCAGCCCTAATCGCCATTTAACGTAGAAGTACTGATCATTCCTAATGCCGGGATAGGTGATATCCTCACGAAAGAAGGAAAACTATATCAAAGATTCCGAGCTGTTCCTAAAATGTTGTTGATTTGTGGTGAATATACCAAGCAAAATGGTTTAAATTACACCTGACCTGAGAAGTTGGAGAAGATGCCAACTCGAGTAAAAATTTCTATCCATATCTTCGTAAATCGGCAGTGAAGCTTTTTGTAACTATTATATTAAAAGATAGGCATGGAAAGGTTACCAAAACAGGATCGACAATAAAACCGCTAGCAAATTGTAGGGAAAAGCAGTTCATGAATTACGAATTCGATGAGTCTTACGAAGGAATTCAATGAGCTTACAAAAGACGTTAAGGATAGTGGCTTAGTAGTCCTAGTGTTCTTAAAAGAGAGTAAAACATCGGTTAAAATACATCAATCACATCGTAAATTCAACGCATTAAGTACAGATTGCCTCAGCTGTTTTCTGAAATAGCCGACATGCACGATATTAGATCAGTTTTCGAAATTCAAACGCTCAAAAATATCCATTTCTAACAAAAGGATAATTTATACGAGAAGTGTAACACAGGCAAATTGTTCTATGAATCTAAGCGTTGCAAGTCCAGTGCTCAGATTCGTTGGTGTGGCTGGGATATCACTACAGCTCTCTAAAAGAATGCTGGAAAAAGTGTTCATTTAAACAACCGAGTAGGAAGGTCGTGAGTGCCACTTAGTGGTCTAATCGAGATGACTGGAACTAAACACTGTCTCGACGTCCTATATAAAGATGCTCGAGAGACAGAGAGACACTGAACACTACGTAACCACGAAATGGGCTTTATGTGTAAATCAATTTCTGTCTTTGTCGAACCGTTCCACATCAGCTCAATTTTTGAAAAATTGAATCATCTTATTTAAATTTTGCTTAGTCTGTTTTTTGTTACAGTATCTATTCATTGATGATTCATTTGTTTCGGTTTTCTTAGAGCCTGAAAAAGTCACATTGACACGCAAACTACTCAGTTAAACACTCTCATTACCTAAGCCGATAAAAATTTTTACTCATACAGTAACTAACTTTTCTTAAACACTTACCTTTTGCAAGCGTTAACCCCAGGCCAGATTTGAGAGACCTCAGTGGTGCAGTGGGCAATATGCGAGTCCCTGTAGAGGGTAATCACGGGTTATAATCTGGTCTGGAGTCCAAGTTTTGTAACAACTCTTTCACTGTCTTAATTGTTGTAACGCACTTCATACCTTGTTGTAAAAACTAATACTAGGCAATAAATAAAAAGCAAACTAAACGTTTTGATCCTTATACGTCTTCCAGTTATTATTAAAGTCTCACCGCGTTGAACTATCCTGTGTTGGTTTTCTTCCTCACGATTTGAGCTGCTGCATTTATGCGCTGGTGCCATAGCATAGGACAAAAAGCAGTCTCTACTGTGTGGAAATGTGTTGTTTTAAGCAAAATGATTCTAAAATATTTGCAAAACTTGTAGCCCAGGCCAAATAATAGGCGGCGAATGGAAAGTTAAGCATTGCTTTGTTTTAATTAGCTTCAAATGTTATGCATTGCAACCACAGATTACCTTAAGCCGCAGATGTGAACGCATCATACGAGTGGTAACAAGGTTGGTGTATTGCTGATTAACAACTTTCTAAATACTTTAATCCAGTGGTAACCTTTCTGAGGGGTTCACTAATCTGCACCACAGCTTTTCTTCCATCCTTATGATTCAATGATGGGCTCTGTAACTCGCGAACGGATTTCTTCTAGGACTGTTAATGCATGTGTTATTCTCGGTTTAGTTCATTTCCAAGTTTACAGTAAGCAGCGTCAAAAAGATTTTTTAAAATTCTGTTGATCAGATAAACTTGTAGGTTAGGTTACAATTAAGTATTCAAGAATAATCGCAGTCAGCATTAGGTTTCAAACCATTGTTGGCATAGCATTATATACTAAATCGCAGCTAGGAACCGCTTTTTCTTTTTGTCATTATTATCCATGATATTTCTAATCATTTTATTTCATATACAGTTTCAAGTTGAATGGTGTGACGGTATCTGTTCTTTAATATTTCAAAGAGCAATACAAGATCAGTCTAAAGTAAGGAACAAGATTAACAGATTTTTGGTAAAGGTCTTTATTGTTAAAACTTGTTAAAATAACTGTTGATTATATCCAAACGCACCTCTTGTTAAAGTTCACGAAGGTGGCCGTGTGAACAGCTATCCAATGGAGTTGGGCTTGATCAGAGAAATGCAGGAAGTTACCATCTTCCAACAGTCGTCTTCTCAAAGCGATAAAACAAAAAAAGTTGGTGTTTTCAGTTTTTTTTTCAAGTATAAACCTCCTCAGAAATTTGATTGCATCGTTTAGAGTTGCATGGTAGCACCGAGTGAACGTCAATATTAAAAGAGGAGCACATGCGCTGAAGCTGTTCGGATCTGATGGCAAGTCGTTCGTCAGAAATGCTGGATTGTGCATTCTTAGAAATCTCATGAAGGTAGGTATTCACATTGATTTATACAGTTTTTGTATAAATGTATCAAGTTTAGATAAGAGGAAGACGTTTACTTTCGCCTAAAATTAGCTATGCTGACACTACGGCAGTTGTAAGGAATCGACAATGGAGGTGCTCATGTTGAATAGTAAAAAACTATTCATCTGCATCAAATTTACTTTTAAGAAGCTCAGAAAAGCACTTTTATAAACCTGCCCATTGTGAGGTATGGGCACTGTACGCAATTGTGCATGCGAATGAGAGAAAAGGCTTCAGCGAATTCTTGCTGTGGTAAGCTTATTCATAGTTTTTATGCTTTTCGTAATTAAGCACTTCATAATTATGATGAGATATTTGCAAAACTTGCACCTCAACCAGATCGTGCTGCTGATATCCTTTCCGATGGCTCATGTGTTACGTACGGCACCACTGAGGCCCTCGTTCTGCCTTTCTCTCAGCCAATATTTTCACCCTAGCGGTGCCATCAGCAATCACTCATCAAGCATTTCATACTTGTAGGGACTTCGAGGAAATTTTTCTCGATGAGGCTTCACATCGTGGGATGAAGCTTCGCGATCCAATTGATAAATCAATGAGTCTAACTTTCCCTTCACAGAAAAGATTTTTGAAGCGGCCGAAGAATTATCCGGCTCAGGAAGTGGGATAATGCTCTTGTGGCTCGAGAGCTTAAGCTTTTGTAGAGAGCGTAGTCTGTCTTTTTCTTTTGCTTTCAAATTTATATTCGCTTAAGGAATGGTAATATTTCTTTTACTGTTTCTTTATTGTATCATTTTGAACACAGTAAACCCAAAGAAACGATTGACCTGTTGTGTTGTTTGGTTTTTAACACTTTTTTCAGGTAACGTCGAATGAAGCAAAACTGGAAGAATGTTTCAAATATGCTGCTGATAACCAATGTAAATACTGTCTGATCATATCCTCAGACAGTAATATATCAGTGCACAGTTTGTTTTTCCATTGTTCTTTGAATTGATTCTTCTGTAGACGTCTAGTTTCCTGTTAAGCATATGTCTTACTTGTTCTAGAAAAATCAAGTTATAGGAAAGAAAGCTCGAAATGGTTACACAGGATGTAAAACTGTCGACTGCTATTAAGGTAATATTAAGGGTTCTTTCTCATGTAAAAATGGTATGTCTGTAGCTTTTAGGTGGTAAAAGAAAACCATAGGCATATCGTGGAGAATACTGTCTTGAAAACGAACGTGAAACTTGGTGGTTTGAACTACGAACTTGATTTGAACGGCATGGCTGCAAGTGAAGATGGACAGTAAGTCGTCCGTGTTCAGTGATGACTTCCGTAGAGATATCTCATTGAAAATATGTAACAACAATTTCTGATACTACATGCGTATTCCTGCTAGTATGTGATTATATGAAGACTTCACTTGAACCACTGCTTTTTCCTTTCTTATGGATAAAAAACTTTATGGGAGACATTCTTACTTCTAGAGGATGGATTCGCGAAGGACGCGTCTTTCTTGGGTTTTCCGTCAATCTCTCATCGCTTTTGGGCGGCTACTTGAGTCCTGTGGTATTTGGCGTGGGTTTACAGTGAACATTTAAAGTTGTGTTACGGTTTTTTCTCATTTTTAAACGGTTGCAGTGCGCTTCAAATTTCAAAAAAAATTCGACCGACTTTGTTGGAGACTATCTTTTCCAGAACTATTGGAAGGAAGAGGTGCCATTAGTTGATCTGTATTTAATTAGCTCTTTGTAGTTTTAAATGTTGTAGACTCTGACCACATTGTGCGAGACTGTTATTGATGTTATGTAAAAGTTTTTTCAACATCACTATGGACGATTACCAAAGGGTCTGATAATATACCGGAGCGGTATTTCGGAGCGATCTTTCAAAACTGTTAGTTTGAATATTGATTAGAAACCTGTTTTCGAATCTTACGTAACATATTTAGGTGCTCACCTACGACATTCCACAACTACGGCTTAAACTTTCAGAATATGGTGTTCAAGATATCAAGCTGGTTTTTATAGTGGTTCAAAAGAAACACAACATTAGATTCATGAGGCCACTTGTAAGTAACTTTTCCATTGTTACGCCTCGGTTTTCATGAACATGTTTGGTTCTGCCGCAAATGCATTTTCCTCCTAGTTCTTACACGAATCTAACAATTTCATATACTATTATGTCATGCTATATTATACATTATTAGATCATAAAAGTAGAACACTCTTAATGCCTTAGCTAATTTACAAATGGGCCATGATAGGAGCAGGTCTTCACGGAGCTAATTAATGCTATTGATTTCGTCCTCCTTTATTCCACCTTTTAAGTTTCTGCAAATTATATCCCCGAAGATGATACATTAAATCAAATGTGATACAAATTGTGGTGGTGTTGTCTTTGTACCGTCCGTGCATGCCTCGTTACGTCCATCCGACTTCAGGTAGATCAATCGCGCGTGTTAATCTCTCAAAATATCCCTCCTGGAGTGGTTGTGGACTCGAGCATAACACATCCTGCTTTCAAAGAGTCCTATTTAAATTCGCACTTTATATTTCAAGTATGTGAGCGTTTGAATATGCTTTCTAGCCAGTGTGCTTATATATAAGCTCCACGCTTAAGGGATCTGCGGTCACTCCACGATATGCTGTACTGGTTGATGATCTCTATTTGTCTATGGATGAACTTGAAAGCTTGACGTATGTACTGACATATGCCCACCAAATCGTGAATCTCTCAACGTCTCTTCCAGCACCACTCTATGTGGCCAATAGATGCGCTGAGAGTGGACGCAACATTCATGAAGCCTACGTATAAGTGTTTTTGTTGGAGTTACAAGATGCCGCTGTTTTGTGGAACGTTATTTTCCCTTTGTAGAGATTGTTCCTCGACAAGATCGTCTGTGTCTGAAGGTTCGATTGTGGTTTTTCTGTTTGTCTTTGGCTTCGTTTGTAGCAGAGGTATGAAAGAGTTTGAAGATGCGACTTTTTTTTAAAGAGAGAAAAGAAACTTATTCGACGGATTTTAACTTAAAGTTTGGTGGAACGGAGCATGCCATGGTCTTTCAGGTGCACCTTGCGTGGTATGTCGACTGTATGTAGAGGTTTGGGAAAGAATTCCGTTGTACTTGCGAGGAGCTCGTTCGTGTGTTGCTGAGATTGCCACATCAGCAGGTGTAGTCGATAAGCATCTACCGATCAATTTTTCTTCAAATATTTTGTGTTTTCTGGATTTCAGGGTGCTTAATCTGGACGAGAAACAGCGAACAATCGTGGAAGACTTGAAAAACGCGGTACGAAATTCTCCGGAATAACCACATTCCAGAAGAGATGGTGATTCAAACAGTATTAATTTTCCTTCGTTGGTGTTCGCTGTAGTTTTGGCTCATCTGCACATCTGTTTCCTTTCCTTGCCTCGAGAGCACGGAAAATCATCATGATTTCGATCCAGTATTGATTGTGCGAGGAATAATGGAAATGAAAAAAAGCATCCAAAAACAAAACGAGGAGATTAAGAAGGTAGGAGTGGCTCATAGTACTGTGTCGCTAGGTTAATTATTTTCCTTATTTGACGTGCTTTGTTCAAAATCTATGTGCATTTAATGTCACATGGGATATAGCTAGTAGCCACCAACTATTCGTTTTTCAGGTGTTCTTGGATGCCTCGGCAGTGCAGTGGGAGTTGAAATGGCTCACTCAGGCACTCCATCGCACATTCAATGCAATTGAGGGGTCTTCTTCAAGGTAGAAGTTTGTTTTTCCCAGATGTATTTTGCAAGCAGCATTTTGTTGCTACGTTGTCGAGCAATGTAGTTTGCATATGGCTATATCCCACTGATAGTAAAATGTGTAGTTTCACTAGAGTTGGATCTGTTCACCGTATATTTACACTTTGTGTTTCAATGGCTTAAGAAAAACTTCATGTTTCTTTCTGAAATGAGAAAACGGAGGTTAGGTTAACAATAAATAACCACCCATCATAACTGGCTGATGGAAAAAACTAAGAACGCGGTTGTGTAGGTGATAGAGATGGATTTTGCCTCAGCATGTATGCGTTAGTTAGGTCACTATACATCAGTTTTTCAAAATTTTCCACTGTTCTCAGCATTTTTAAATGCTAAGCTTTCAATATTCCGTTTTCGAGGTGCCAACAGTCTATGAAATAAATAGCGTATCGATGTTCATATTTTCATCTACTGCTGACCTTATAAAATACTGTACCACAGGTGGTTGAAGATCGGAAGAGAAAGCGGACGTACAAGTTCTTTCGAACAATATATGGCGTCAGTCGAGGCAATCGAACGAAATGGAGCTCTCGCACGCCAAAGTGAGGACTCTGTTAACCTCGTTAGTTTTTTGTTTAATTTGCAGTTTTTGTCTTTTAAACTTTATCCCTGGAAGTTGGTGCACTCATCGTGGAAAACACTCGGCATGAAAGAGGTGAAATCCTCGATCTCGTCTATGTGAGCGATTACTCATCTCTAATTCGGTTTTATGGGCCCGTGTAGCGCAGTGGTGGGAGGCGAACGGCAATACACATGGCATCGATTTCCACGCACCATGCTGAACAAGCCTCCCACCCCTCCTGGCTCGTCAGATTGGTACCACACTTGTTTGTGAGGATAGCAGCACTGGCTGTCACATCGGTAGGCTGCCGCCAGCTATTATAACTTCAGTATTTGCATTCAGTCACCTTAAAACGATGCTTAATGAGGTCGAATACAGGTACGTTCTTCAGGTATTGACCAATGCCGAAAGCTGCATAGTTTTATCTTTTCATGTGGTTTTATATGAGTCTGTGTCGGTCATAGTATGGCAGTAATCGAATATTACGAAAAAGATCAAATCAGTTGACACTTGTGAAAGAACTGGTTATTTTTTTTCAGATTCAAACTCAGTCATAACGACGATTTCAACGGTCTCTACGTCACCGCGTTTTGGTGCTGCACTAAGGAGTTATGTTATCTTACAATATCTTATGAATTGTTCTGTCTCATCGTTTTTATGTTATGTTTACCAGTACAATGTTGTTAATAATACGTAGGGCGGAATCCTTGCCCGGAAGTGACAAAGACTGGTGAGTGCTGGTCGAAAACGTGGAACACATCGAAAATTGCTATATAGATTTGCTTGCATTTCTTGTACAGAGCCATCTCATTCCCACTCTACAGTTAGATAAAAGTGTCCCATCTATAAAGAACATTCTTTACGAATATTGGAATGTTCTCTATGTAATTTAATTATAATCTTATGTCAAACATTTCAAATACTGCTTCCTGTGACCTTTTCTCCATGACGATCTGATAACCTTATGTCAAACATTTTCGAATACGGTTTCCGGTGACCTTTTCTCCATGACGACCTGATAACCTTATGTCAAACATTTTCGAATACGGCTTCCGGTGACCTTATGACGATCCGATAGCCACATGGCTAACATTTCGTCGGCGGTTATCTCATGAAAAACATCTGCAGTTACAGTCCTATGCTTTGACTATCGCCTTATCAGATTGCAACGCTTGTGAAATGTTTCCGGTAGCCGTCCTTCCGCATACTGTAGCCTGACTCCACCTACTGTAACCCCACTCCACCTACTGTAACGCGACTCCGC